>MUZC01000265.1:134227-175819 GCA_002072015.1 Radix auricularia
GGGGGGTAAAAGTGTGGAGTTTTTTTTTAAAGCGTGACGTAGTTTATGGACGCCCCCATAATGTCTCATTTGAAACAATTTGCTCTATCCCTTGAATTAAGTGTATGAATGTTTCAATTTTCTTGTGAATTGGCCGGGGAACATGAGATTAATATAAAATTGAAAAGAAATTATTTTATTATATTTCTAATATATTTTTATTGCCTACATGAAAAAATAGAATATTAGACATTTTCTCGAGTAACTTTATTACAACTATATACTAATATATTTATATAAGTCAACTATAGCAGACGGATACATATAGAAAGATAAACTAAAAATTCATTAATTTAATTACAGTACTTCCAAACAATCTGCAATCTGAAATTATGATAAAATGCATTGTTAGGTGACACAAGTGTATGTGCTAAATTTCAGCTTGATATAATCACGGGAAGTGGGCCAATTGTGTACTTTCGTTTTTCCGCCCGCCAAACCGACCACGAATAGATGATTAAGTCAATATAAGGGTTTGAAAAAATCGTTAAGCAGCCGAACTTTTAATAGTGAAGACGTGGATACTATTTAAATAAAAAGATAATCAGAAGGTACTTTGATGTCGCTCGTGTGTTTTCTCTCGTATGTCATTATAACACAACAATAAATGAGCTCCGGGTAATAAGCTTATACCGACTAATTTATGTTACAGTTAACCGGTCTTGATGAAACAGGACCGTTTAATCGTTAGCAATCTTAATTAAAAAATGTTCTTTTATTCAATTAATTTAATTTGATTGCCAATAAATCTTAACTATATTGAAATCCGGATCCGACCAAATTCCGCCATAAGTATTTGGCAAATCTGGTATGCCGGACATCCGGCCACCCGCTATTACTTACATGATTAAAGTTAGGAATTACCGAAGCATAAATATTAGCAACCCAAAATTTTAACATAATTATTTCACAATGAGGCAAGGGGCTGACTCTTTATAAAAACAAATAATACAGTTGAACAAAATGGGTATTTTCAAAGTTTTATTATAATTTTTGTAGTAAGCAAGAGTCATTAATCTATTTTCTAAACTTTGTAGTTTTGTGTGATAATAAAAAAAATATTACTGCTATTCAATTTTCTTACCAAGACTATCCTTCTGGTCGTTGCATGTACCTGGTGATCGTGATTGAGACAAAAGCGTTGATGTCAACAGAATACCCTTAAATGTAATAATAAAAAAAAATCACGAAATTAGTATCATTATAGGTATTTGAAATGGATTCATTAAACACAGGTTAAAAATAAACAATGAAGAATTTCAATGAATTATGTTGTAGCCTAATAATTGAGCGAACTGGAAGTCCTAAAAACTGATGCAAACGCGTTTA
Source organism: Radix auricularia (assembly GCA_002072015.1). Classification (NCBI taxonomy): domain Eukaryota; kingdom Metazoa; phylum Mollusca; class Gastropoda; family Lymnaeidae; genus Radix; species Radix auricularia. Next base: position 135,596 of record MUZC01000265.1, read on the forward strand.
AAACGATATAATTCTATTTGGTTTCTTCCGAAGATTCAAACACTGTTTTGAAATTGAATTGAATTTATTTTATTCTATGTTGAGACGAATTGTTCAAAAATAAAGAATAAATCATGCCTCAATTCCGTTCTGTCCAGGCAATTTCCCGCCAAAACGGATCTCTGCATCCTCAGGCAACGCCCCAATCTTCTGCCTCAGCGTCACTTCTCCTGTGCTGTTGCAGTCCACGCTGACGAACGCTTCCCTTCCGTGCACGGACAACTCCAGCTCTGACCACTTCCCCTTTGGCAACACATCCTCAAAACTGACCCTTTGGAATGAACGTGTCCCCAGATATCGAAGAACCACGGCACGGGTCTGTGTCACGAGTTTTATCTCAAAGAACGGCAACTGCTTATTTGGCGTGGTCACCGACAGCAAGACTCCTTGGGACTCCGATGTAAAAACTCCGGTTAGATGGAAAGTAAAGTCCCCGCGGAATTTCCGCAGCCATGCGGAGGCGTTGGTTGTAGGGGTTGAGATGCCCTGGAATGATGAGGTGAGCCTCCAACCACGGGGGTTGGCAAGCTGGACGCCCGAGGCTTGTCCTAACAGTGTTGAGTTTAGCAGGTTTAACACTGGAACAGAAGGGAAACATTAAGATTAACAGTGGCACCGTGTAAGAAGGAAATGTTGCGTCCGATTCATATCCCTAAGCCCTCCCTCCAAAACATATAGTTTACCAATCCCTACACAAACATACACTTTACCAATCCCTACACAAACATCGCCAACACACTTAATCAATAAATTGTGCTTGGAATATGATCTTTAAAATTTATAATGGACATTAAGTCATTTGATGTGAAACGGGATTAATAAACTGTTTTGATTTGCGATTTCGTAGTTTAGCTGTCTTTAGTTTTAAGAGAGCATGATGATATATAATAATAATAAAATGATAATTTATATAGCGCTGTATCCCAGCAAGGAGCCAGGCTCACAGCGCTTTACATGGAAACAACAATACATATAGAAATAAAAAGAAACATTCATAGCATATATTCCTTTATAACGTTTGTTTTTTTTTTAAAAAATCCCGCGCTAATCTATCCTTGTGTTGCGAGAAATGAGTGACCAAGTCAAATATTTATGATATCTGTCATTTTTGTGACTCGTCAAAAGTCTTACTACTTAGTAAATGTCATAGTAGAATTGCATAAAGTTTTGAAGAAAAAAATAGAGAGGCTATCTGCTTTGAATTTGGGATTTTTTTTTTAAAAAAAAGAAAAATTTAAAGAATTTCTATTTCATCAAAGTGGCTTCTTAATGCTTGGGTATATTTATAGTTGAGTTCAATTATGCCCCCGCCTGCGCCCCCCCCCCCACACACATACTTTCAACCTTTTACTTTTACATCAAGTAAAAGAAAAGGCTGATTTCTATTTCGAAGCTTTTTCCGTAGACGAAATAAGACCATCAACATTAAAGGCCCTTTACTTTATCTGACGATCTGAACCATAAGGTAAGGGAAACAGGTGCGGATATGTTAAAGGTGAAAGTAGATGCACTATGCAGACAGCTGTTGGAAAGCAAACTTACAGTTCCCTGCTTCCTGCTATCACAATGAATAAAGGGGGTGGTGGTGCAGATAGAAGGTTTATGTGTATGACATTCCCATGTTCGTTGATTTGTGGGTAAAATATAAAAAAGAAGAAAAAAACCTCTCGTGCTAAGTTGCGCAGCGTCCGTTTTGGTCCCACATTTTAGAACCCACAAACAAAGATATATTATCATCCATATTAAAATTTGCTGCGTGGTAAATCTAAACTGATGAGTGGCAACAACCAGATAACTATGCGCCCTCCCAGCTTAAACAGAACATTTTATAGCAAGTGCAAAAATGTTTGCTGATGTATGTTGCAAGCTTGATTTAAATATGGATACAATCTGTAAACAGATTCAATTCTATTTTTAAAAAATAGTTCCATTGCGTCATAAAATCATTTATTCATATTTTCAAACCGAGAATCCTCTTCTCATTATCCACCTCTATAAAATAATTATTCTCAGCGTCCTTCTCCTTTCATCTCTTTTCATCATCTTACACTGTAGTGGGAGGTCGGAAGAAGCATATTTTTTCGTACTGAACAGTTATTACATTTGTGATAAAAAATAACACGAGGCCAGTGGCGTCGCTAGGGTGGTGCGGTGGGGGCGGGTCGCCCCGGGTGACACCATCAGGGGGTGACACCAGACTGTAAAATTCTATATATTCCCATTATTTGGTACTGGAAAACTCGGAGGAGTTCTATAGGTAAAATCGTGAAGGGGTGACACCAACCCTATTGACGCCTCTGCCCGAGGCGCATTTTTTTCTCTCAAAAATTAGGAATTAAAATTTTGAACACATGATTCCTGCCTTTGCGTTCAGAGTAATGATCGACTATTAATGTAAACATCGAAGCAAACTCTAAGGGTTCATACAGGCATTTAATAACAAATATGCGCACTTGAAATAGCACATGTCAGCGTGAATTTGACACGCATTTATTTTGACACACGCACATTGCACACAAGTAAGTGACCCACGTGCCAACTTCGAGACATTTTAAGAATGACATTTTACAACTCTTGACACACACTAACCTGTTTACATAGGCACATTTGAAGTATATAAACACACGCAAACTTGACACATGCGTAATATATTATAGGTAACTCGACAAACACGTATGACGTACATGCATGAGGTTGTGTTTGGGACTTGAGCTCACGAGCTCAATTAGCTCAGTATCTCATACATGACAACTACAGACATGTTCGCTTCGTCTTTTCTTGACATGAGCAAATTATTTTTTTTTCTTATTTTCAGCCCTCGCCTGCTTCATTTTCAGTGCTCTCGGCTTCCCACTCTCATATTACTTCATTCTGAATCTAAAACAATATTTCACATTACTTCATTCTGTATCTAAAACAATTTTTCACATTACTTCATTCTGAATCTAAAATTTTTTGTTAAGATATATTAACCGGTCTTTCTCCCTCTCTTGTTTATTTTATTTTAGTCATATCCGTCTCTCTCTCCCTCTCTCACACACACTCTCTCATTAACATATTCTCACACATGTTCCTCCTCTCAATTTTTTTCTTACTTAAATGCTCTCACATCTCCTCTCTCTGTCTTTCGTTAACTCTTTCTTTCATTACATCTCACACTCTATCAAGGTCTCTAAACACTGTCTCTCAATTTTCCCTTTATCTTCTCTCTCTCTCTCTCTCTCTCTCTCTTTCTCTCTCTCTCTCTCTCTCGCACTAAAAAACTGATCATTTAAATTTATTGTGTTTTGGTTAAAAAAATATAACTTGCCATGAACATAAACGGGGCTAAAAAAACGAATTGCACCCGTTAAAACGCGTGCATACAAAAATAACGCTGACACATTGTGTGTGTTAAAAGAAAAAACAGCAGCTTTATTCTCTAATAGTGGTTCTAATTGATGTTGGATTACACCACCAGATCTGAGTGAACTTTTTTTTTTAATCCACCAACAATTTATTTTTAAATGAAATGCAGAAATTTTGCTGAATGGCAGTTTTCTAATTTATAAACGTTGAAACTACACCCTTCCCCATCAGACATCGAAATCATCATTAAAATAAGCGCTTTTAAAACTTTCTTCTTTTTTCTCTTTTTTTCCCCATTTAAACGAATGGAGATATTCGCTGATAACAATCACTTCACCTGTCCGTTTTCACGCCCCTGAAACTAATTGGCATCGTCAGTAATTATCATCATGCCTGTGGAGCAATATAAGGAAAGGGGAGGGGGAATTTAATTTAATAGTCTCATACAAAAAATGCTTACCTTTTCCGGGCTCTTCTGAATTGGGTGGTGAAAAAGAGTCGGGATTTGAAATGCGCGTTATATCCCCTGCTGCTCCTGACAACAGGAATGTTAATGCCACAATTACTAGGATACAACGCCGCGAGAATGAAGGGAAACGACCGACACGGGAGCTCTTTTCTGTTGTCATGTTCGTTTCTGACGTCAGCAGTCAAGTGGTGCCGTACATACCAAATAAAGGGACATCTCTTTATACTGGAGAGAAAGAAAAAAGAATGGCCAGGAATTCAGTGGTTAAGACTATCACTAATTATAAAGTAGTAAGCATTAAATATTAATAGAGTATAGTGTATAGCATTCGGTAATAGACAATTTATGTTCCTTTTAAGATTGGTTGGTATGCGTGTAAAATAACGAATTCGTGTGCAAAGCTGTACCGCATCCACTTTTCGTGTAACATTTTACATCCCACAAAAACACAAATATTATATTATCATTATCAAAATATTGCTGTGCGGTAATTCTAAACTGCTGCAAAACGTCGGTCAGACATCTGCGCGGTGACACATATTATAGTGCACATTGGTCATAGGTAGATTATTATTTGCAATGTTGCTATATGAAGTGCCCCATTGTGTGATTTCGTGAGTCAGTTCGTTACCAGACTAGGTAGGGCCCGACAATGGGAGCAATTCATCGTCATCGTTTATCGTTTAGGGTCCTTATGCAGCTGTATGCCACTGACACGGTCTCTAGTTGGAATGTTTGAAAAAATGTGTCCCAGCATTATCCCCTTCCCAAGTCTCCCTGTTTCCCTTGGGTCTTCTATGGCGTGGTTCCGATTTATGGGATCCGCTCTGAGCCTACCACTTCAACCTGATGCATACTTTGCCGAGTTGTGCGACAGTTTGCGTGCTATGATAATGCTCAGAGCTAAACCTGAAGGGCAATATCACTTTGGCAGATCCTACAAAGTAAGAATTGTCTGCTATAGGAAAGCTGCAAGACAAATGTGGCGACCCCAACCACCCCATCCCCCCACACACACACCCACACACATGCTCCATGGCAATATGCTATAATAACTACCGGCCCATAGAAAATTCTATTCTTTAAAAAAAAAACCGATTTGAGGCAGTTGATGCGCACAATATTTTAATCTTAAATGTGGGTATTAATGCTACATTTGGGAGAAGGGTGGGTGAATTTTGATTTCACCCGGGTGCATATTTTCTGTTTCATCATCTATAAAATAAGCACAGACCTGAAATATGGCTAGACAGAAACTTGCTGTAAGTCTATTAATGAGTGTAGAGCCTTGAACTTTGTGTGATATTTGGTCGATTTCCTACTTAGTTTCCATGTAGGTCTACTTAGTGAACAGACTTGAACTTCGGCTTTTTGTTTTGGTGCCGAAAGTCGTCATTGTGGTCAATTTCCTGTTTAGTTTCCACCGAAGCCATGCTAGAAGTTTCGGACGTTATCTAGATCAGGGTCGTCATGCCGTTCTGTCGCAGAGCGATTCGGCACAACAGGATATAGAACATGTGGAGAAGACATACAGCATTCTGATCCGTACTCGAAGTGGCATTACCTTAGATTCTTGGACGATGGTGTTGACTTACAGCATGCCGAGCCTTCACCCGAATGCCGTCCTGCTTCACTTGACGTTTGAAAGAGTAAAAAATGTTTCCAACACGGTGAAGAACTTTGTTTTCAAAGATCGCGAACATAGAATTGAAAATCTTGACCGTTTTCAATGTGTGTGCGTTCGACAATATCATCTGAGAATCTTCTCTAATCTCTTTTGTTGTAGGCCGTAAGTTGACAAAACCACAGCACGCTGGCCCGTCCACTAAACAAGAGTTGATTTGTTTTTATTGACTTCATGTCTCAGAAGTCAACTCATTTATATCAGAAAATAAACCTTGCTATACCCAGCAGGAACCCATTTACATCTTTCAATTCATAATTAATCGCAAACTGCAAGTACCACAGACATCATAATAGAAATAAATACTCATCCTGCAAACTCCGAGCGCAGGTGACCGGGGTTAGTTGGTTTATTCCTTTACCGTAAATCAAAGAGTTAGAAACATCTTTACAGGAATAAACATCCGGGAGGGGGGGGTAAGACCGGGGGGGGNGGGGGGGGGGAGGTGGGGTCAGTAATTTAATAGACCGCCTTGGAATCAATGCCGTCTGCCTAATGAATTGGCGCCCAGCGGCTTTCTTCCCTCCCTTGCCATCAACCCTTCACTTATGCCTAGAGGTTGGATGATTCCCTTCCTGCTACCAAGGGGCAGGTAACTTAGGAGTAGTCTCCGTGTGTGTGTGTTGAATGAGGGGGTAGGGCGTGTTACGTTTCGAGCGTGAGTTCAACTCATTCGTGATTTGATGTTAAACATGCTTAAACAAGAGTGTATCTGGGAATTTAAAAATTTCAGTCGACTTTGAACAAGAAAAAAGAAGATGGGTGAGGGGGTGGGATTAAAATGAGATATGGACTGATTTATGTTCACACGGGGAGTTATATCCATCAGCCAGATTATAAACTCTAAAGGGGGGGGGCACATGGCAATATCATGTCATGCAATAGTTTGAACATTTTTATTCCAAGTGCTAAGTAAATCAAGACCATTGATCGTAATACTGTAGTGTTTTCTTCATAGACTCAGACAAATATTCACAAAACTGTGATGGTCACTCAATAGATAAAGACCACTGTTCACATAACATCAAATGCGCTAGTGCAAAATAACATTTCAAGATTCGTTGAAATATTTAGCTCTAATTTTCAACTAGAATATAACACTACATAATTATAATTTTAAGCATGCGTTATTTAACTTTATGTCCCAAGGTCTTTGACTAAATTTTTCATTTTCACGAATATTCCAATTTGAGAGATAAAAAAAAGAATATTATGGCGGTGGATGTGCTAATAAATAAGGTGAGGTGAGGGATTCTAGACTTTAAAATATGCGAACCTTTCAAGAATAAAAATGGTTGGTTAACACAAGTATAGACTTGTTTGCTGAGTTACAGAGTTTCTTTTTTTTTAACCCCAAGCCCCCCTTTTTTTACACACAATTTATTTTTGATATTTTTGGTAAAACTCGACATTAACTGTTCCCCCAACCTTGAACTCCGTGTTTATGGTTTAACGCCTCGTGTACCAGTCAGTATCACAGTTAGCCATTGTTTACGTAAGCAGTCACAACAGGCAACGTTGTTAACAAAGCTACTACTGCCACTGCAGAAAATAACACACTGGATCATTTGTCTAATATTTCGGAAAGAATGGCTGAAAGTTTATTTTAATATCGGTCCACTTTTCTTCATATTGAATAAAATGAAATACTTAAACTTGACATAAAATTGCCGATAATTTTTAAAGATACTTACATTTTTTTTCTAGATGAAAAAGTCTTTTTCCCTTTCTGAATACGGAAAAACAACAGCATAAAATCCCATCAGATGAAAATCAGAGAGAACACATGAAAAGAATTCCTCAAAAATTGTCCCGTATAAAGCCGTATTCCAGAAATCCTGTGTGTGCGTTTTTTTTTTTTTAAACTCGTGCTACTTCCTGAAAGCAATTAGAGGGAATGTTTACTAAGTACGTCGTCTATTAGGCCCGAGCCGAGCATATCCGAAAAATACCGGTGCCTATTTTAAATATTCCTTGACTGAAGAATTCCTCAAAACCTACGTTTTTTAAGTTAAAAAAAAGAAAAGAATGTTGGGAGCCTTTGTTAAATGATGCATTACCTCCCCCGCCATCTAAGTTTCGGGCAGATGTTCGGTGATCTCCACTTGGTCTCCTTTCACTTTCATCCCTTGATCACGAGCATATTAAAAAGTCTTCCTCTACCGATTCTCTCGTGGTTGAGTAAAAGTCGAGCCTCCGGTCGAGTGAACAATCCGAATACAAGTGGTTCAGGAAATGAGCTACCTGTTCCCTCTATATCCGTTAATTGAAGTTTGGTGGACAATTTAATTTCACAATAGAAACTTGGTAAGCCTTTAAGATTTTTATAAGATTTCCTTAAATACCGAATCGGATCTTTTTGACAATTGTTCGTTATCATTTAAATAAACTAAAATATTTTGAAATTCAATTCAAAATGTTTGTTTTTTTATTTAACATACGATAAAATCCTAAAAGTCATAAAAGTGCTAACAATTTCTTTCCACGGTTTAGGTGAAAACTTCTAAAAAATTAAAAATCCAACTTAGATACTGATTGTGAACTAGAATCGATACTCCAACACGATACTACCCACTTCAAGCGAACTGGTCTCATCCCTTCCCGGTGACCCACCCCTTCGCCGAACCATACTCCACGCTCCACCCCTCCCTCTGTATCCATCTCGGGTGAACTTCCTGACCTTTGACCCTGCTAATCAAATGCACGTGAAATTTTATACACGTGCGCTAGAAGGCTTCTGTCCCGTACCTTGTGGTCCAATTTTTTTCTTCTACTTATACTTGAGGGCCCCAACTGATGGGGGCCATTGATAGTATTCATAGAAACGAAAAGGCCATAGCACGCGGGGTGCCACTGTCTGTATATCCTGGATCTGAAAGATGACAGAAATAATAATCAAAACCCAATGCGAATCTTTATTTAACAAAAAAAAAAATCATATTCTGGATTGTCAGGAAACCAACGATGGCGAGGAGTGTGAATTGATACAAAAAGTAAACGAGTAGTGAGTATCCAAAGATACCAGGACATTTGTCTACTGAAGATATAAGTGTACTGTGTATGCAAAGATTATAAAGCAATGATAAGCATACTGCACACGTATAAAGAAAACAATGCGATTTTTATCAATTTTTTAATGTGCTTTTTAAAAAATCCAAATTCAAGAAGGACCAATGTCGAGAAGCATTAATAAGCACAAACCCAATAGGTTCTATTATGTCGAGGGCCCAAATAAGCTTGAAGCCTAAGTCTAAGGCACTGCCATGTCGAAAGAATGAAAAGAGACGTGGAGCTTATGGACTAGATTCTGTGACGTAGTAACAGTTAATGGTTGATATGTGTATGACTGAAATATATTTTTTTAACATTATAATCTTTAAAAAAAAAAAAAATTCAGTCGAATACCAGGTAAACTCCGGAATGATTTATCGCCTTTATTTTCAATTCGTTACTCATTTTATTCTTCCCACCCCGACCCCATCACACTACAACAACGTGTTCTGTTGAAAACTGAGGAATAACGCGCCAAGTTTTGAACAAGTCCAAGCACACTTCATGTGCTCCAGACCATGTGATGGTCAGAATGTAAACAGTGCACGGGGCTTGTTCTGGGGTTAAATAACCGACCCGTTTGGTCGTCCAACTGTGAAAATCTGAGCCGACATCTTCCTTTTTTACAGTGCACGCCGCTGTCGTGTTTTGGTTTTGTGCCTGTTGTACTTTTTAATAATTTGGAGAGACAATAGCAAGCACATGTATCATACACATTTTTAAAAAAAAATTTACTGTTGTTTTTTATTTTCATTTTAACCCGTCATCATCATCAGTAAATGAAAAAAGGCTGAGTCACTACTGAATTGTAAAATCTTAAACTGACACAGTCTACGAAAATGTAGAAATCTTTTATAGAAACTGTTAAGGCAATTAAGATTGAGTCAGAACAATAGTATAACGCGCAATTATAAACTTTGAATCGATGCAGCCGATGCATGTGAATTTCGTTTCGTTGGTTTTGAATACGACAACAAGAAATTTTGTATAAAATAAATCAAATTTAGGATTTTTTTCAACGGGTGTATGTGATTGGGAAGAGGGTTGGGAAAAGGTGTGTGTGTGGGGGGGGGGGGGATAATAATTTTTCCATCCGTTCTGAAAGGGCAGACAACCCTTTTAATAGAGACGGACGAGGCAGATCGTCAGGTAAGAGTTTTGCACCCATTAGCGGTTGTCGTACATCAGGCCCCCTGCTTTGATTTACGTGTTTTGTTCCGTTTCTGGAGCAGGGAATTGAGGCTGTGAAACACATTTCACTTTCCACATTGCACCAAATGGCAACTGTCAGTGGTTGGGTCTGGATAGGTGTCTAAAAAAGATGTTTTCTTGCTGTTGTTGATTTTTTACGTTGTAATTGCTCGTCTGCTAGTCGCGTGTTGTTTTTAAGTCTTTTTTAAAAAAATTATTTCGTAATTTAAATGTTCTTCTTATTTTTTTTAACATCCCAATTCATATGTTATAACTGTAAACATTAAAATCGTTTTAAATTATTTGAGACATCATTGAAATTAGATCTACTTATTTAAAGGTGCTGTATTTTACATAATGGTCGACGAATAGGAAATGAGAAGAGGGCGGGTGCGGGAGGGGCGAACATTAGCTTTAATATGTTTTAGACACATGTTCGTCGAAAACGTTAGGCTTTTCACGTTTCATTATATAGAAAGAAAGTAAGCGCGTGACTTAAAATCTTCTGTAAGACTAAATCAGATAAGATAAGATAAGACAGCGGCTTAGCGCAAGTATGTGCCGCCCAGGGCAGAACACAAATTTGCCACCCCCTCCCCCCAAAAAAAAAACAACAACAAACAAACAAACAAAACAAAACAACAACAACAAACGATATGGAAAAAAAACATTAGGAAAATACAGTTTATATTAGATGGTTATAATACGGAGTTGTTACATTTTTATGTTAGAAATAAAAAGAAAAACTTCCATTTCTTTAAAAAAAATCGAAGTTTTCTGTTTTTTCTCATGGTACAAGTACAAATTTTAGTGTATCAATTTTGTCAGCCATGCCATGCTCATTAGCAACAATAGCTATAGATTAGACAGTATTATTGTTCGTAATAAATTTTTCTTCATGTTTTTTTATAGACGCCACTTTCACACCCTGCATTAAGACAGTTCTAAACAAAGTTCCAATTAATGATATTTATTTTAGGCAGGGTAGCATCGAGCCTTAATAACCTTTAAAAAATCAACTGATATTGAATTCTATTTTTTTAAACCCATGAGGTCAAAGTTCATTGCTTGACAATGTCAATTGAGATATTTAAATACTCTAATTTGAAGGCAAATTTTCAAACTCCATTGTATTGACTGGTGTAAGAGAATCATATCTGTTTTTCAAATTCTTTATAACTGCCAAAATCTCACATGAATTTCCACAGTATTCTCATCTTGTGAAGAATAAAACTTTCTTTTTACTTAACATAGATATATATTCGCTTCGATCACCAAAAATGTGCTCTCTTGTTCTTTGGAAGGTTCGATTAAAAGTATGAGGTCTCCACATAAATTTTAGCAAATGCCAGAGCATCCTTTAAGCACTCTAGTAGTTCCTCTATGAGTAGACCCTACAAAACATTTTTAGTATTATACGTTTGTAACTAATTGCGGGCATCCTTGACTTCATAAACATGTTTCCAAATGTCAAAATTAATTCGAAAAAAAAAAGTTATAATTGCTACTTACAAAGTCTTATCCTATCTTATCTGTTTCAGACGCTCCTTCTATAAAGAAGATTATTGCGTCCTACGTTTATCTATACTTTGTGTCTAGTCCTGCACTCTTTTGAGCTTTCCTGGTTTCCTCAGGAAACCCTTGCCACACACGAATTCTGGACGGGAAGAAAGAAAAAGTGTATGCGTTTGCTCTTGCATACGAAATAAAAAAGGTGTTTTTATCCTTCTGTCTATCTGAGGGTTGTATTAAGTATTAAGTTTTCTCTGTGTTGTATTTCTAAATTGCTTTATGTATAATTACTATTTTACTCTCGGTTCTTCTATCTTCTAGTGTTTCATGTGTTGAGCTTTCTGTCTTCCTCTATCAGTTGTTCTGTAGATTTCATACACTATTTTATATCCTGAAGTCTGTTTAATGCCTTGCTTGTAGAAACGATTAGATATTCTCAAAGGTGTATGGACATAGAAAAGAATGAGTAACAACGTTCTAGGGTACTGAAAATCCTACATGTGGAAGAAAATCAGCAGTCCCGAGTCTGCGCTCTTCATGGGGCTTCCCGGAAAACCCCCCCAGCCCTCTGGCCCCCTAAGGGGTGCGAAGGCTGGGAAGCCCCCCCGGAGCGGTCGCTGCTACAAGCGGCCGCCTGGGCGTCCAGGGCGCTGGGCCGAAAACGCCTCCCACTTAAGTGTTCCTCCCAAAGGAGGTGTGGAGTTTTCCTACGGTGACTCGCTATCAGCATAGTATCACTTTGGCGCCACCACGGCAAAGCTTACGAGTCTTTCTAGTTTAGATCGCCGCAAAGCGTGGGAATCATCACTGACCTAACTAGGGTTTAACCCCCACTGGAAGGTTTCCTCAGAGCTGGCGACCAATAGCGTTTCCTAGCGGTACCTTTTGCTATTCCGTACTGGCGCTCTTGGCCCTAAACCGGCACCGCTCAACAGCGTTGCTAGTTAATTGAGGGGGACGAAACGGTCGCTTCGGAGTAACCCGACCCTCAACGGGAACTTTGGTTTTCATCATCGGCATTGCATCTAAATGCTTTGCCTAAGATCCGTACAGCGACTGTAATCATATTTATGACTAGCACCTAACGCCTAACAACGGTCTTCGGCTGTCCAAGCCAGGGGTTTGTCGGTTTCGGGTCGTGGCCTGCTCCACAACCCTACTCGTCTGGTGAACCACGTAGAGGTCACCCCTTCTCACCAGTCTAGGGTACTAAAGAGTTCGTTTCAATTGGATTACCATGTAAATAAATTAGGTTTAATGAACCGTTTGAGCGATATATGACATTCAGATTTTGCGTCTCTCTTGAACTACTGCGAACATTCAGCTATTTGTATTAACATAATTTGGGCAGCTGCAGTCCATCATTTTAAGAACATCAAAAATTTATGATTTGTCGTATGCAGATTCACTTTTGCTTCAATGAAATCTTTGAAAGATTTTACGTCCACGTTTTTCTTTTCAATATTTACTATATCACTCAAATAGACTTGTTTGATCATTATGTGAAATATATGAAGAGATATCGGATTCCTTGAACAATTTTAATTACCTTGTTCCTGAAATATATTTTTCGTGAACTGAATCTCCCAAAATTGCAGCGAGCTCTGTTTTTATTTGAAATGAAAAGTTTTGTTTTAAAACCCTTTGTCACACAATGTTCTCGGAGCGCTCCCGACAGTTAAGAATATTTCATTTGTTTGCAATAGTATTGTTCTCTCTGTGACATGAAAATGCAACGTTCAAATTTGCCAGGATTCAATAATGGCAAACATGCTAACAAGTACTTTTTTCTTCTTTGTTTTGTTTTCTTAAACATCAACGTATTGTCTTTGTTTTTAAATCCGATTTCCGATTCCTTAAAATTGCAAACAACTTTGGTAATGTTTAGCACTTATAAATGAGTGCCGATTCCCAGAAATGGAAAATATTTTTTTTTCACACTCAATTGTAACATACCGCAAACACTTCAGTTATTTCTTCGTGTTCGTTTATTTTTTTTTTCAATATTAATATTTAGTTACAGTTCTATATTAGCTGTTAACAGTCATTTTGTTTTAAGGAACGCTGGCTGGGTAGGGCCCCCGTTTCATTGCAGCCCGGGGCCCCGTGCAGTCTTGATCCGCCCCTGTCTGCGGCATTAGAATCAGATGACTTTAGATTCATTATGGAGTTTTAGCATTAGAAACGTTCACGTATTTTAATATAATATCTTTTTTTATTTTATTTGTTTAATCTTCACTTTTTCTTTTATATTAATAAACTTTAAGTTATTTTTTTTTCAAGTTTAGAAGTTTATTAACAACGAGGACTTTGCCGCCGCCACCCTCTTTAAAAAAAATTAATAAATAAAATGGACCACGCAGACCATTTGATTGGCTCATGTTTAAGACTGATAGAAAGTAGCAATTGTTGGATTTGTAATACTAGTGGCTCTCAAATTTGAAAGATCAACTAATTTACCACCACACCAGTGTCAAGTTCTTATACTAATTAAACCTCTTGTTCTTTAGTACAGTAGCATTAGTATCAGAAGAATTTATAGCCAAAAAGGAGTTTGAAATGATAACATCCACAAACTTTTGAATAGTTCCTTTATTATTTCTTTTATTAATTTCATTTTTTGGATTTTATTTTATTCCCATGAAAACTCCACCTTCTAGTAATATTTTCCTTGTTAAAAACTAATCTAAGAATTAGCCGCCCGTAGACAAGTGCCATCCGGGGCGTTTGGCCTCCTTGCCCCCCCCCCCCTTGCAACAACACAGAGATAAGTTAAAAAGCTCAGTTTTAACACACGATTTCCCCTCCTTAAAATTACAATAGAAAAGTAAATAAAGGTCAAGCAAATCACGGCTTGCAATCGACTCGCGCGGCAATTTAACTACATTTCAATTTAGACTATAGCTGGCGCAAGGTAAAATATCACATTAAGTGATTGTTTTGTATTTTGTTTACAAAAGATTAGTGTTAACAACTTCTGCTGTATTGTATGTTAATTAAAGTGTTTAAACCGACTCCGAGGAACATGGCTCTCGGTAGATTATTATTATTTATCTTTTATTTTTTCTTTTAAACTGGCTTTTAAATGGTTTCTTTTTTTTATCTACCTGATGAAAATTGTTGGCTGTTTGACTTATGTTTTCCGACTTCTAGTCAAACGTAATAAAGAAAGTAAACGTCATCATCACTTGAAATTTTTGATTTTTTAATATTTTATGTGGTTTAATAAAAATGTTTTATTAGTGTAGATGTAGTCAGACCAATAAACAACAATAATTACAGGGAGTGCAAATAAATGGGAAATGAAATATGAATGGTTAACTTGACATGAGACATTACATCTTAACCCGTAGTTCTTAATGCTTACAAATAGGAATATTTGCGTCTAATCAAATACTTCAAACTTCAACATCCGGGTAACATTTAAGAACAAACAAAAATAGCATATAATGTTGTGGGTAGTTAAAATCCGCAGATGGTTAAGGTGTGGGGTTTCCAGATGCATTCCAGGCCAACGAGTGTGCTGTATCACAATGTGCAGTTGTTTTGAAGGCACTAAATCTTAGCCAAGCTTATGGGCCTGTTGATTTTGAGAGAAAATAAAACGTTTGCTGTCGTTAGCAATATAAAGTTGTAAAAAATATGCGTGATAAGTATATATACCGTTTGTACGTGGAATATTAGTGTGATAGATGAGCGTGATAAGTCTATCATTTGTACGTGATATATCAGTGTGACAGATGATAGTTTTAACCCTGCCATTTGTACGTGGTATATCAGTGTGACAGATGATAGTTTTAAGCCTGCGATTTGTACGATTTGTACGTTGTATCTCATTGTGATAGATGAGGCTGATGAGCGTGAGCGGGAGAATTATTCATATAATAAATTTCAACCCTGATCGATGAGTTTCAAAATTACTGTATACATTTTTTTTTCTGCGTCTGTCTTTCAAAACGTTAGAATTTGTTAAGTAAATCTTTTACCCGTTTTTCCTGTGCTTCACATCTTCCAGCGTCTGCGGTAGGGGGCGCTTTGAAGTCTCGGGTAGAAATAGCGCCAGCAGCCCAGAAGCGACGCTCAGCGTGCCGAAAACGAGCAGCGGAAGTGGCCCCCATATATCTTTGAGGTCAAGAATTATGGGAGCGAAGATACCGCCGATCCTAGCCGACATGGACGCCACACCCATTCCGACATTTCTGCAAAAATTAGGCTATCGCCCGTTAATGGCATGAAAGATAAGCAGATCATACCTAACATGAAATTAAATATTCTTGAATTCTACAATTTGTTGCCCCTTTCCATAACTCATACCCTGTCCAAAGCTTCTTCCTTCCGCGTGGCTGCACCATGTCTTGGTTGTCATAACTTAAGTTTTCTGACAACCAGCTGTACAGCGTTTGTTTGGCTTAACCATTTTAAAAGAAAGTTAACTTCAAAGACAAGAAGAAGGATGGAAAGACGTAACAAAACACAGTCAAACAAACACCGGCCTGTGGGTTTTTAAATATTAACAATTATTTGAATCAATTAGCATCCATTAAATGTTAATGTATTCAGCAAAAATGTTGAGGGGGCTTGGAGACTACTGTAATGTACAACTTTATGTCTAGAAATTTTCCGTTTAGTATCCTCCGAAAACATAATTTTGAGAAATACATTCTACCAAGGGAATCAAAGCTGAAACATTTTAATTTATCCCGGTAGTACATTTGTTAGAATTAAATTATCTTCATTGTGCTTACGATGCCTCGTCTAGTTCTGCCAAAAGTTGTAAATTAATGTCTACATCGAAGGCTTTGTTCACACGTGACACTGGCCGATAGAGAAACCTTAATTAGACCACAAGCTTAGACCATATTCTATATTATTTTGTCTGAGATCTTTTAGCCATAGTAAGCAATTTATTTAATAAGCAAAGCTTTTTTAAAAACTTTTTTTCTCTTTTAAATGCTTTGAGTTTCTATTGTTTCTTAATTTTAAAATATTTTTTAATATAATTATTGTTTTTTTTAAATTTAGAAATATTCAACAAACGAGCCATCAAACACGCAGAACTGGTTGAACATGAAATAATGAATTTGTTAAAATAACAACTAAACACACAACAAAAACTTAACTATGAAAACAATATTGTTTCTAACGCCCATCAACTGTCCACTCTCACCTCACAACAGTTGGGAAGATTTCTGCCGCCATCAAGTATATTATAGAGTACGAGGCTGTGATGCAAAATTTCCCAAGTAAAATAAAAACCTTGATGAGGATCTTGTACACTGGAATAGTGAGAAATGAATTCTTTATCTTCCTTGGTATAAACTCATTTTTAAAATTGTGATTGCCAGCATAACGCTGGGTATTGAAGAATTACCAGGGGGCGGGGGTGGGGGTGAGGAAAGCTTTGCCTGCCCACAGCTGGACTGTATTTAAACTCAATGTTTAATAAACGGCAAGCGATGCCTTCCGTCTCTTAACTCCCTTATCTTCATGAGCAGTTAAAAACATAAAATTATTTCCTTGACTTTGAACTTTTAAAATGTTTATCTT
Organism: Radix auricularia; assembly: GCA_002072015.1. Lineage (NCBI taxonomy): Eukaryota > Metazoa > Mollusca > Gastropoda > Lymnaeidae > Radix > Radix auricularia. The sequence continues at coordinate 152,437 of MUZC01000265.1, forward strand.
ATCCTTCACATTACAGACGCCCATTCTATTCAGAAGATTATTGCACCCTAAGTTTACACATGGTTTATGCCTAGTCATGTAATTTTATTGGTGTTTTGAATGCTGACAGTGTGTTGTTTCCCCCCCCCCCCCTGGATGTTCAAGCAACCCATTCCACGGACGAATGTCAGGCTGGATAATGATGATTTGTACATGTTTGATGTGGCGAATGGAATATGAAATGTGTTTTTATCCTTATGTCTATCAGAAATTTCTTAGATTGTTGTTGCGTTGTATTTCTAATGTAGAATTTGACGCTTTATGTTCCTGTGTGGTAAATTCACATTCTCCGCTAGCTCAGATGTTGGATTGGTACAGGCTAGTCATAAAGTCAAGACTTGGTATAATTGGTATAGGCTCGTCATGTCAAGACTGTGGTATAATTGGTATAGGCTCGTCATGTCAAGACTGTGGTATAATTGGTATAAGGTCGTCAGAAAGTCAAGACTGTGGCATAATTGGTATAGTCTCGTCATGTCAAGACTGTGGTATAATTGGTAAAGGCTCGTCATGAAGTCAAGACTGTGGTATAATTGGTAAAGGCTCGTCATGAAGTCAAGACTGTGGTATAATTGGTATAAAGTCGTCAGAAAGTCAAGACTGTGGCATAATTGGTATAGTCTCGTCATGTCAAGACTGTGGCATAATTGGTATAGGCTTGTCAAGTCAAGACTGTGGTATAATTGGTATAGGCTCGTCATGTCAAGACTGTGGTATAATTGGTATAGGCTCGTCATGAAGTCATGAGTGGGATATAATTGGTATAGGCTTGTCAAGTCAAGACTGTGGTATAATTGGTATAGGCTCGTCATGTCAAGACTGTGGTATAATTGGTATAGGCTCGTCATGAAGTCATGAGTGGGATATAATTGGTATAGGCACGTCATGAAGTCATGAGTGGGATATAATTGGTATAGGCTCGTTATGAAGTCATGAGTGGGATATAATTGGTATAGGCTCGTTATGAAGTCATGAGTGGGATATAATTGGTATAGGCTCGTCATGAAGTCATGAGTGGGATATAATTGGTATAGGCTCGACATGAAGTCATGAGTGGGATATAATTGGTATAGGCTCGTCATGAAGTCAAGACTATTGTATAATTGGTATAGGCTCGTCATAAAGTCAAGACTATTGTATAATTGGTATAGGCTCGTCATGAAGTCAAGACTATTGTATAATTGGTATAGGCTCGTCATGAAGTCTAGACCGTGGTATGATTATTAGTATAGGGTCTTCATAAAGTCAATACTGAGGTATAATTCATTGGTTGAAATCCATGAGAGGATAAAGCCCTCACGCTGGTTACAGTTACCTAATTAGTTACCTAACTCTTAGTGAACGTGATAACCGTAAATGAAAGGGAATAAAAGTGTTAAAATGTAAGGAGGAGAACTGGTTTAAGTTCATTGTCTGCCTCACTCAACTTCATTATTTATAGGTGCTCGGGTGCAATGAGATGGGTGTAGTGTTGTATCCTCTTCAATGAAATGGGCGCTAGCTTGCATACCCTTTGAGCAGGGTCGGTATTAGGCATTGCTGGGCCCTATGCGGCCTAGTATGCAACACGGATTGCGCGTGACCCAGTGTAGGTAGATATAAGTATTTAATATGGATAATAAGTGAAAATTAAGATCGGTGGGGCCTATGAAAGTGCGGGTCCCACTGCGGTCACATATATTGCAGTGGCATATAAGACCAGCCCTTGCCTTTAAGTGATTTTCAACTATAGGCAGCTCAGCCAAATCTTTCTGGTTTTTGTAGAGTTCTATAACGATATCCAAAACGATTTCCCATTTAATGGTTAAAATCTATTACTCGAAAGTCTTGATAACACGTTTGACCTATTTCATAAAGAAACAAAAATGATAGGTGTATGGGCGCTTGGTACATATAAGAAAAGGAAGAACAGGAAATTAATTAGATATTCGAGTTTTTCTTTTGGCCCTCTCAACAGACCTTTGTTTAATTTGTCACCGTTATGTAATTATTTTAATAACATTGTTAAGCTAAACAATATGTGATGATATCGTTACCAAGTTTACCTATAAGCTGCGCGGCTGCGCAGATATCTGAACGACGCAGCGCAGCAGTTTAAAGTTACGCGCAGTAAATTTTGTAACATAGTGCACCAAAAAATGTATGCTGTGCAAATTTGCACACGAGTTTTTGTAATTTGCATACATGGGCCAACAAACCTTAGAGAGAACATTGATCGTTACCACTAATAATTACCTACAAGCAGAGGCGTCACTATGGTTGGTGTCACCCGGGGCGGTTGCTCATGGTGTCACCCGGGGCGGTTGCTCATGGTGTCACCCGGGGCGGCAGCTCATGGTGTCACCCCCTCGAGACTTAACTCACAAAACTCCAGTTTTCTCCAGTACCAAAGAACGGGAACCTAAGAGTTTTACATTTTGGTGTCACACCCCTGTTAATGTCCCCCGGAGCTGCCCGCCTCCACCAACCCCTAGTGACGCCACTGCTTACACATACACAATTGCTTCTCCAACTTAAAAAAAAAACATAACATAATTTCGTTAGGTAATGAAGTGTCTAGTTTTCTGGTCTTGGAAAGGGCGAAACCTCTAAGGCAGAAACACGAAGATACCTGAGTCATCTTTAGTTAGAAGGAATCCAGCACCGATGCACGCCACGCCCCCGACACACATGGTGACGATGAGTGACAGCCGCCTCCCCGCCTTGCCGACCAGCAGGAGACAGAGGACGTATGCCAGTATCCCGACTCCACCGATCATGCAGAAGTTGAGGTAAGGGTCGCCGGACATGTTCTCGGAGTTCAAAGAGATGCCGTAAAACACGAGTGAGTTGACCAGCCTGGCAAAATGGGAAAGAAAAATAATAATCTTTATTTAAAACAAAGAAATAAGTTTCTTCAGATGGGCATTTTCATTGTTGGTATAGAGTTTTTTGTATTAAAATAACCCTGAAAAATCCCTCTTGTTATATATAATATATATTTAAAAAAGAAAAGGTTTGTTAAACGCAATCGGGAATGAAAGAATGGAAAACATGTACAAATATATTCTGAATTCCTAAAATTCATTAACCTCCTTCGCATGCTTTTATACACCTTTAAGTATTATTTTTTAATATTATAAGAATCAATTTAATTTTTATAAATTTATTTTGCGGGATTTTTCTTAGTGGGTTTCACAAATACTTCATTGCGCTAAGTGTAGGTAAGTAATCAATGTAGCCGTTGTTAAAAACAAAGTAGGTAGAAACTTCAATAAGTTTATTTCCTTTTTTAAAATTTACTATTACTTATAATATGTTTTTCTCAGACTTTCTTTGCGGAATGCATGTTAGATCAATATTCTACTCTACTTTCTATATTGTAAACTCATGTCAGGTTTCAAGTCATACTAGGCAGACAATTAATAGAAGCCAAAGAAAGTGTCAACAAAAATTATGCTGGCTGATGCTGACAAACAAACAATTTTTTTAAAAAATCAAATTGTTAAGGATTTATTATTTTGGATCATAAATTGGTGAAAGGCTCCCGGTCCCCTCGCTTTGCCATACACTCTCTGTTTCTCTCTATATATCTCACTCACTCACTCTCTCTCTCTCTTTCCTCTCTTCTCTTTCTTTCTTTCCTTCTCTCTTACTCTCTTCTCGCTAACTTTTTAAAAACTTTTTATACACAATGCTGAACCATGTTAGTTTTCTTAGATTTTAAAATCCATCATTAACTTGAATTCAAAACATAAACAAAATACTTTTAGACAATGTTTTCATACATTCTCATGGCCCTAATAATTCCTTTCGGAAATACCCATTGAATGATATACCACAATTCACAATCTTTTGCTAAATTTTGGGGGGAGATGGGGTGTTGGGTGACTGTCTCCTGGGCTCATGTTAATGAAATATTCATTTGACTGCTGTCACGGGAAATGAGTCGAGTGTGATAAAAAAAAATCATGTTAAGCCTGGTCCCTATTGGAACTCTGGACGTGTTAGCGTATTTTCGTATTATGTATCAGTACTTATGTAAGATATCAGCACTATGTAGTTATCAGTAATTGTGTTTAGATTTTAGACATATGTTTATGAATTTTCTTGTGTAATGAATATACCTGACATTTTTTTTATTTAAAAGTCATTTCTTTACATTAAAAAAAAATATTTTCTCTTTAATCTAACTACAAGTCACCACAAATGATGACGTAAAACTCTCTAATCTTTTACACATATTCTAATGACGTCAACTAAAAAAAAACTAATTCTTTTGCACGCTTTCGCACCACTCTTCAATGCTTGAAAGACTATGTATATAACTTTCGGCAATGGCGGCCGTTTCCTGCGCTAGTGTTACCTCTCGATTCGAAAAATTTTTTGGTAGTTTTAACGGGTTTTTTTAACGGATCGAGTAACTGAGTGTTGATGCACAAATGGCAGGTCAGGACATACAAAAAACATATATACCTCATGGGTCTAGGACTTATGGATGCTGAGATCAAGGGTGATGACAGACGGACGGACGGACGGACAAAACGGGTGCAATAGCGCATTCGACTTCTCGAAAATGCGCTAAAAATAAAATAAAATAACACTTTTATTAAAAGTAGCACGTTTTCAGAGTTAAAAAAAGCTATGGTGATAATGAGCTGGCCGAAAAAATAATAATTTGTAGATATATTTTATAGTCTTTATTATTATGAAGGAACGATGACAACGTCAAGAGCTTTTTGGACGTAAATCCTCCATATCATTACATAAGCGATGAGACCAAATGTTTGTTGACTGGGAACAGAATGGTTGTAGACAATCGTTTTCCTAATGCATTCCTAGGATAATTGTGTTAACCTCTATGAACCCCAAGTTGCTGAACTTGGCTAAAGATTTCCCGCTACACTACCATCACTCACCAGTTTAGAAAATCTCCACTACCACTCAGCAATTCAGCCTATCTATAATACTAGCCTATCACTACCATCACTCACCAGTTTAGCCTATCACTACCATCACTCACAAGTTTAGCCTATCACTACCATCACTCACCAGTTTAGAAAATCTCCACTACCACTTAGCAATTCAGCCTATCATAACCACCACTTAGCAATTCAGCCTATCATAACCACCACTCAGCAATTCAGCCTATCTCTAATACCACTAAGAAATTTAGCCTATCACTACCACCACTCACCAATTTAGCCTATCCCTACCACCACTCACCAGTTAGCCTATCACTACCACCACTCACCAATTTAGCCTATCTATACCACCACTCACCAGTTAGCCTATCACTACCACCACTCACCAATTTAGCCTATCACTACCACCACTCACCAGTTAGCCTATCACTACCACCACTCACCAATTTAGCATATCATTACCACCACTCACCAGTTTAGCCTATCACTACCACCACTCACCAATTTAGTCTATCACTACCACCACTCACCAATTTAGCCTATCACTACCACCAGTCACCAATTTAGTCTATCACTACCACCACTCACTAGTTAGCCTATCACTACCACCACTCACCAATTTAGCCTATCACTGCCCCCACTCACCAATTTAGCCTATCACTACCACCACTTACCAATTTAGCCTATCACTACCCCCCACTTACCAATTTAGCCTATCACTACCACCACTTACCAATTTAGCCTATCACTACCACCACTCACCAGTTTAGCCTATCACTACCGCCACTTACCCATTTAGCCTATCACTACCACAACTCACCAAATTAGCCCATCACTACCACCACTAACCTATTTAGCCTATCACTGCCACAACTCACCAAATTAGCCCATCACTACCACCACTAACCTATTTAGCCTATCACTACCACGAATAACCTATTTAGCGTATCACTTCCACCAGTTATCAATTTAGCCCATCACTACCACCACTTACCAGTTAAGCCAGACGTTGAGGGACAACGCCGCCATGCGCCATGTTCTCAGGCAGTCGATGACGTAATACTTCCGGTCTCCCCCTTTGAGGTTCGTGTCCTCTTTCAGCTTGGCGAAGAACCGAGCCTCGAGCTCCACCCCATTCTGCTTGGCAGCCCTCCTCAAGATCGCCTCTGCCTCATCGTCCCGCCCCTGAGACAGCAACCAGGGAATGGACTCTGGTAAAAGCCTGCGGAAACAGACACAAAAAAGAGAAACGTCAACGTGAAAACAAAAACGTTTCGACTGTTTTGGCACAAAGCTTTGCATTATACCAGCAACCGTCATTTTATTATTATATAGGGTTCTTCATTTCTAAAATCGGAAAACGTCATAGCTCATTTCATAATGTTATATTTTTAGATCACATTTTAGCGGAACAATGTTTTGAGGCATCAATACAGTCAAATCACTATGTTCTCAAAATTGTTAGCTTAGTAAAATTACGAATTTTTTAAATTATTATTTTGCAAGTCCAATCAGCTGTCTCAAATAAACGAAGAATTAAAAATTTAGCTGATTAGATATATCATTCTCAATATACCTGCATTCACGTATTGACCCCTATATTTTATTAATTTTTTAATGAATTTTGTCCTTACAAAAGATCAATTTAGATATAATATTTCTATTAATAGATTTCCGCCATATTATGACGCGGCCAATACAGATACATATCAGACGAAAAATTTACTGCAGATGTACGTCCAGCTTTATGTGTGCTCTGATTGATGAGACTAATTTATAATAAATATTTATTCAAAAGTTTTAAAATACTTTTTATATGATTTTTTAAAAAAGAGTGATATTTAGTCCGGGCTACAAATTACAGAAAAGCATTTCATGGACCAGCGTTAAATAAAGCATCAGCTTCTTTCACCTTCACAGAAAACAAACGAATATATTATTCCTAGTGAATTTAACCCGCCCCCCGTCATGTTTAGCCCCGAGACCAAAGTAAGGCCTCTAAAACAACGCTCTCAAATCTTCAATGAAAAATGTATACATTGGAATCCCTCGACAAATATCAAATCAACAGTGACAAATGTGCAATCAAGATCGCTGCATATCGAGAGTTACATTGACGGAAAATTACGACAGTTCAGGGGTTAATTAATTATTTTTTTAAAACTTGTTATTGAAGGTTTTGACATTTTGAATTTATAATTACTTAAGCAACCTTCGTCAAAGTATTACACATAATAGAAAAGCCCGTGGAAATATTGATGTGGCGTGAAAGTGGATTTTTAGTAACCACTGTTAATCTCTCTAATTCATGCGGCATGAGAAAGCCGGAGACTACCAAAAAAAAAATCATGTTAAGCCTGGTACCTATTGGAATTCAGGACGTGTTAGCGCATTTTCGTATTATGTATCAGTACTTATGTTAGATATCAGAATTATGTAGTTATCAGTAATTGTGTTTAGATTTTAGACATATTTTTATGAATTTTCTTGTGTAATGAATATACCTGACATTTTTTTTATTTAAAAGTCATTTCTTTACATTTAAAAAAAAATATTTTCTCTTTAATCCAACTACAAGTCACCACAAATGATGACGTAAAACTCTCTAATCTTTTACACATATTCTAATGACGTCAACTAAAAAAAAACTAATTCTTTTGCACGCTTTCGCACCACTCTTCAATGCTTGAAAGACTATGTATATAACTTTCGGCAATGGCGGCCGTTTCCTGCGCTAGTGTTACCTCTCGATTCGAAATATTTTTTGGTAGTTTTAACGGGGTTTTTAAACGGATCGAGTAACTGAGTGTTGATGCACAAATGGCAGGTCAGGACATACAAAAACATATATACATCATGGATCTAGGTCTTATGGATGCTGTGATCAAGGGTGATGACAGACGGACGGACGGACAAAACGGGTGCAATAGCGATTTCGACATCTCGAAAATGCGCTAAAAAGTTTGATCATGACCTGCTTGTGTGCACTGTGAGGATTGGCGAGTTTTTAAAGACATTGTTTTCGTTGATTTGGTTACGAACTAAATCTAAAGGGATTGGAGGAACAGTTAATCCAAGGTAATAAAAGAAATTGCATTTCACTCAATGTATAAAGTGTATCAATTGTATCAACGTACCACCAGTACACACCAAACAAATGTACCACCAGTACACACCAAACAAATGTACCAATTGTATCAACGTACCACCAGTACACACCAAACAAGACAGCGGGTAAAGTGATGGCCAACTCCAAGTAGCGCCAGTCTCTGATGAAATACGCAATGCCGGACAGACCGAGGTACCCCAGGCCGTAGAAAATTTGAATGACGAATCCGGCAACCACTCGGTATTTGGGCCCCACGAGCTCCGTGGCTGTCAATTGGTAAAAAAAAATCCTTTATCTTTATTAATCATATGCACACAAGTTTAGCATTATATAGAAAAATACTATGTTGCTTTTAAACTTAACAGTTTCATCGATTGAGATGTTGATGTTGGATTTCTAGCGAGGATTTTGATTTGTAAAAAATATTTCTCTACGACATGTACTGTTTTATTGGATGAAGTTGTATGTCTTAGTTGTAGTTTATTCCAATTGTGAAGTGTTATTATGTTTAATAGACGTATTTATTTATGTACAGACAACTCTTATTTATACCCCCCCCCCCCAAATGATTTAATATATTTAATTAAAAGTCTTCCCTTATGAATCAATAAATCTATATTATATCATTTTCCAAATATAATACAATGGGTAGTTTCTTGGCTTATCAAGCTGAGAACTTTAGACTCACACAGTGTAAATGCCACAAGGAACGCCCCTGTGTGTGCCGCCCCTTGCAAGAAGTACATCGGAAGAAAGACGAACATGTTGGGGGCCATGGACGCCACAACACCAGCTATCAATAGTGAGAGGACCCCGAACAGGAACATCGGGCGCCTTCCGAACCTGGAATGATCGACCTGTAACATCTTCTATCTCTATCGTAACATCTTCTATCTCTGTCGTAACATCTTCTATCTCTGTCGTATTATCTTCTATCTCTATCGTAACATCATCTATCTCTGTCGTAACATCTTCTACCTCTATCGTAACATCTTCTATCTCTGTCGTAACATCTTCTATCTCTGTCGTAACATCTTCTATCTCTGTCGTAACATCTTCTATCTCTGTCGTATTATCTTCTATCTCTATCGTAACATCATTTATCTCTGTCGTAACATCTTCTATCTCTATCGTAACATCATTTATCTCTGTCGTAACATCTTCTATCTCTATCGTAACATCTTCTATCTCTGTCGTAACATCTTCTATCTCTATCGTAACATCTTCTATCTCTGTCGTAACATCTTGTATCTCTGTCGTAACATCTTGTATCTCTATCGTAACATCTTCTATCCCTGTCGTAACATCTTCTATCCATGTCGTAACATTTTTTATCTCTGTCGTAACATTTTCTATCTCTGTCGTAACATTTTTTTATCTCTGTCGTAACATTTTCTATCTCTGTTCATAAACCATCTCGGAAACTCATCAAACATTTATTTAAAAAATGCAATAAAATTTGTATCTTAAAGCAAAAATATATAATATTCACTTTCCATGAAACGTTTACTGTTATTCCATCTTTGTACTTCGTCTTCTTTTAGCCATTAATAAAGAAAGGTAAAACAGTGTTATATTTCCCTTCCGAATATACGCTAATTATTATTCGATCTTTGCTCATCTTTCGGTCACATCAAGAACATGGATATTTAAAACAGTGTTATATTCACCTGTCCGACAGCTGACCAAAGACAATGGCACCAACGAGGCGTCCGCCGAAGAAGACTGACCTCGAGGTGCTTCTCCAGTACTTGTTCTCACACACGAGATTGAACTGTCGGGGAGCAATAGATAACACATTTTGAGGACCAAATTTTAAACTATTGATATATTTATATCTAAAACGACTGCAAGAGTGAAAAAGTATCAGTACATGAAATTGAACAAGTTTTGTCGAATGAAAAACTATATAATTTCTATGTCTAACTCTGAAATTATTTTAATATAGACAAAATATATTTAAATTGAACTATTCGCCTAAAGTGGTATATATACAATGAAGATATATTGCAAATTATATATTTCACTTTCTAAAAAATTAATAAAAATAAATACAGGTTAAGGAGCTTTTGGTTTTCCCGTAATTCTAGCCACTAGAGTAACTTGGGTTACCAGTGCCCGTCCGGGACGAGGTGAGCATGATTAGCCTTAATCTTGAGGCTTGATAACCAAAAGCAATAAGATAGCCTAAAGCCTAAAGATCATCATGACGATTCGCAGTTTCGCGCCCCTCAAGACTTTTAACACCCGGGGAACCAAACATATGTAAAGCCCCGCCCACCCAACGCCAGCGATCCTTCAAATAATTATCATTCTTATTTCTTAAACTTTGACCCAGTTATCTCCCATGTAAATAAACGAATACGCCCACGTATTAATGTTGACATCCAATAAACCAAACCCTTTATTTCAGAACTTTAATATCGATGTCTTACATCCGATGTTATGGTACTCGAGTATTCGTCCGTGGAAAACTCGTACCCACTCGTGCACGTCTGCTGGCTCAAGTTGTGTGACGTCATCAAGGCATTGGTGACGTTGTACTCAAGGCGTTCCAGATGTGACGTCACCTCCGCTACATCATAGACGTGGCACGGCTTGTCGGACGGTCGGAACAGCTCCGACATTTGGCCGTCGGTTAGATTCCGCAGCAGCGGCGTGTCGCTGAGGTTTATTTCGGGGAGCCTGCAGTGAAACTTGGGTTCCGCGCCCACGAAGACCATGTTGAGGGCGTGGAAGGCAGACAGTGTGGAGAACAGGCACATGAGCAGGTACTTCCGTCTTTGGTAGGGGCCGAACTCTCCCAGAACGTGGGTCAGCTGGTCGAGATTCATGGTTGTGGCCCTTTGACTAGACAGCGAATGGGGATGTTCAGTTGAATATTTCAGCCCTTTCACTTCAGCCTATATTGGGCATTTAATGAGGATGGTTTCCTTTCTAACAATTAAGATTTTAAAAAAATAATATAAGAGTGACCTTTGAATTGAACAATTTTGAGTTCCTTCCCTTTGATTATTATTGGTTTTTAAAACTCTTTGGCTGCAAGATAGAAAATAAATATTTATATTTAAAGAAATGCACCAAAAAAATCATATACAAGCGCGCTCTTGCACACATACACACGCACATCATCGCGCACGATGAGACTTGTTTAGAATATTTTACTTGTAAACTTCTTGTCAGTCTTGTACACGGATGACAATATCATCATGGCGTCATCACTTGCAGTTTGAACAACCCGGACACATCTTTTACTAAAATAAAAAAATAAAAATAAAAACTAAACTAAAAATCAGGTTGTAACATAAGACGATTATATTTTATTCAAGGACTTGAGTAAAAATAAACAGGTTATTTTGGGCTCATCTTTAAGTATGTTAAAACTTTGAATTCACAAGAGCCTTTTAGAGATTGTCGAATACAAGGCTCTGTGTTTGACAATAAAATTTTAAGCGCATGCCACAAAAACAGGATGTTTCAAAGACAGACTTTCTCGAGGATTTTGGCGAGTGCTAGCACGCCATGAACGTCGTTTCGGAACATCCCATTAAGAAATAAAGAATGACAATGGAATGGTTTCACATTAGAAAAAACATATACTAATTTTTAAAAAATTAACGAAAGATTTTAAATAATATTAGTGATAAGAACAAAAAATAATGTAATAATGATGTAATACTTATTGTATTTATCTTCACAATGAGGATTCGCGTTAACTTAAAGATTTTTAAAATAAAATTGAAATTAAAATGTGGCTATGTCAAACTTTGACCTTTTTTATTTTGTGTGTGTGTGTGTCATTTATCTCAAACATTCACTCTGGTACTTAACTATAATAAACAAAATTACCAGAGGCGCAGGCGATACTATGCGACACAATACTTTTTTTTATAGCAAAACTTATGAATGAATGGTGAACGTTTACGTCAACAAGAACAAATATTCACCAGTGAGTTACCGTACCGTTAGAGACTGTGGCAAGGCCGGCCAGACGTCTGTGTAGTAAGCAGATCGTTTGCTGTGCAGACGTTAAGACAATGGCCGTCCTCTCATTGTCAGCACGCGTGCCGCGGCACCCAAAACTTCTCTACAGTCACGGTAGTACATGGCCTAAGTCACCAGTCCAAGTCATGACTTATAGGGGAAGTAAATTTCACAGTTCACAATAGGCTTGAAAGTTTTTTGATTAGTGTGGGGGGTGGGGGTGCTTTAAAGGTGGGGGTGAGGTGGGAACGTTTAGAGTTGGTATTTTGATTGAGGACATTTCAAGATGTAACAATATATTTTTTTCCTGATAAAATTTATACGCATATATGTGCACAAATCTGCACATATGTTGCTACACCCCAAAGAGTGCTTTGGGCCAGAGGCGTTACTGGGGTTGGTGTCACCCGGAGCGGTAACTCATGGTATCATCCCCTCACGACTTACCCCATAGAACTCATTCGTGTCTTCCAGTGGAAAATAACGGTAACACAGTGTTTTACATTTTGGTGCCACCCCTTGTGATGGTGTCACCCGGGACGGCCTGCCCCGTCGTCAGCCCACAGTGACGCCACTGCTTTGGATTTCCTTGCCACATCATCTTGAACACCTTCCTTCTTTGTAAAGTATACTACAACCCGTGGAGCGCTGTGGCCTTTCCCAAACCAAATATAAGTTATTAATTAGGAAACCAAGCAACGAATAGATAGAGGATAGAAGAGGAAAAAAACAGAAAAGTAGTAATGGTATACATAATGCATTAAATTAAAACTTTGAAATACAACGCAACAATAATATAATACAAAATTCAGATATATCTTATATGTTACAGACGCTCCTTCTGTACAAGAGATTATTGCGTCCAACGTATATCTATGGTTTGTTTTTAGTCCTGTATTCTTATTAGAGGTTTAAATGATGATAAAGTGTTGGCTTTCCTGGTTTCTTCAGGCAACCCATTCCACGCCCGAATACCGGACGGGAAGAATGAAAACTTGTATGTGTTTGTTCTTGCATACGGAATGAGAAAGGTGTTTTTATCCTTATGTTTATCTGAGGGTTGTATTAAGTTATCTTTGCGTTGTATTTTTAAATTAGAATTAATTGCTTTATGTATAATTCCTAATTTACTCTTGGTTCTTCTATCCTCGAGTGTTTCAAGGTTTAATGATTTAACTAATGATAGACATTAGTGTGAAAAATAAAATCTTGTTTCATTCAAATCCTGCTTCCACCAGTCTGGAATTCGGATGTTGAAAGGGTTGCTTGAACAAACCAAGAAAACCAACACACTATCAACATTCAAAACTAATCAACATGCCATAAACAATACATAAGTATAGGAAGCAATAATATCCTGTACAATAAGGAGCTCTGTAATGTTTAAGACATTGTGTATAAATATGCGTATACATATATAAAATTACCCATTTAAATCTTTAAATTACTAGATGATTACGAATTCAGAACCGTTGAGCTATATAGTCAAGTATTTAAAGTGGCTCATGGGCAGACTTCTTGGAACCTGGCTGCCATGTAGTTACTTAAGTACCCAATTTATTCCAGGGCCCGGCCCGTGTATGGCCTTTGACCTCTATCGTGGAATCAAGGGTAATAACTCGCAGAAGTAAGTCAGTCACCTGGAGGCCGTAAACCATCTCTCTTGGATGGGGTGATGGCGAGGGGGAGATAAGGGGGGGGTGAAAGGCTGAGCATAATCGTATATCAGAGGGCCGGGTGCCTTGTTAGGCACTTTTTGGGGGTGGGCGAGGGGGGAGGAGGATCACGTTCCGCACGCCCCTCTGTCTTAATTATCATTCTATCCATCACATTCATTAACAGACCATCGCTCACCCCAGTATTCAGGGACGGAAAGAGTGAGAGATAGAGAGAAATAAGAGTATGTGTGTATTTGAGTGTGACAGAGAGGTAACGAGAGAGAAAGAGTAATAGAACGTGATTGAAAGAGAGAAATGGGTTTAAACAGAAAGAAATAGAGAAAGTGATAGCCTATCTTTTCTTCTCTCTCTCCCTCCCCTCTCTCCGACTTCATTACGCCATTTCTTTATCATTCTCATCCTGTCTTATTTTTCTCTCTTCATCGTTAATATTCTACACCACTCTTATGATTAAGAAAGATCATCTCTCCCTCTTTGCTTATTTTCTGTTGCCCTTTTTTCCCTTGCTATCTTGCCTTTGTCAATATCACTTACGTTTATAATCGCATAACCAATTCACACAATCTATCGCGATATAGTTTAATTACTTGTGTAAGTATATCAATTTATATCGATTTAGGTCATTGTATGTCGATATAGGTCAATGTATATCAATTTAGGCCAATGAATGTTGATGTAGGCCAATCCATACCGATTTAGGTCAATGAACGTCTATTTAGGTCAATGTATGTCGATTTGGGTCCAGGCATATCAATTTATCTTATATGCTAATTGAATTTTGGGAACGCGGCCCCAAAAAGGTTCGCAATCGCTGATTATTATAGATCAGGGGTCTCCAAACTTTCAGCCAGAGGGCCGCATTAACTGTCAAAGAACAGTTTTGAGGCTGACTACTAACCCCTGAATACTAAGTTTTGTGATAAACTACGGATAAAAATTTCATCTTTTTTTAAGATTAAAACGACTCCAGTTGCCGGTGAGAGGGCCTCGCGGGCCGCATCTGACCCGCGGGCCTTAGTCTGGAGACCACAGTTGCAGATCAATGTTTAATGAATTACGTCAACCTATGGATGACGTCAATCCTTTTTTTTTTACGTCTAACAGCTCAACTGTTCTCCTTACATTTCAAAAATTGTTTAATAAAATATATGTTTCGGATAGTAATTGTATTGGTGAATAACTAAGAGATCAACTCACCAGTGAAGATTTTTATCATGGATTCTAGAGAAATATATTCATATCACTATATATATAAACATTTTTTTTAAAGATTAACATTAACATGAATCGTAAACTCTGCTCAAATTAATACAAGTCTGTAACTAATTTTGTTGTATGTTACCTCGGTTGTAAACATCAGTCGGTATTTACTAGTGTCAAAAAAAGGAAACGATCAGTCTCCACAAGTGTAGTGTAAACGGTATCTTGAAACTGCCGTAACTTAAGCATGTACGAATGGTGTTGTCTGTAGCTAGAAATATCCACATGAGCACTGCGAGGCACTGTTGTTGTTCCTTGCGTCGGTGCATAACTGAGGCACTAATCTTCATGTGCCTCCATCTTGACCTAAATAGGTCAGACCTGCATGTTCGCATTATTGTTTTGTCGGTGCAGACGAACACGTCGACCTCAGATGTAGGTCATTAGTTCATATTAGCAATGGTACAATGTAATGTATATTGTATTTACTTGTTTTAAAAAACAACTATGTAATTCAGGGGTCGGCAAACAGGGGTAAATTATACCCTATTTGGGGTAACAGGCGGAGTCTTGTGGGTGATGCAGGCCCATTTGGAGCTCATGTTATCAACTAAAATCTGCTCATTTGGGGTAATGACAATATAGAATTTTAAAATTTTGAGGTAACGGGTAACCCCAACCCCTGATGTAATTGTATCCCCCCTCTCTCTCTTTCTTTCTCTCTCTCTCTTTCTCTTTATCCCCCCTCTTTCTTTCTCTCTCTTTCTCTCGCTCTTTTTATTTCTCTCTCTTTTTCTTTCTCTCTCTTTCTCTAGCTCTCTATTTCTCTCTCTCTCTTTCACTGACTCTTTTACTGGATTTCTCAAGTGATCTCTCAGTCTTTACCCACCACCCTCTTTCTCCGTCTCATCTTACCTCCATACCTCCCCCAAATGCTTTTCTTCATCTTCGATGTTTCTAAACCCCTCTCTGTCTTCCTTTTCGCCCCTCTTTCTTTATCGCTCTTTTAACCTCTCTTCCGGTCCCAATTTCAATCCTCCCCCACCCCGTATCCCTCTCTTCATGCATCTGTCAGCTTTCGTCTTTCTTCCTTGTTTAGCTCGTTATCTTTTTTCCCTCTCATTCCTCTTCAACAATTACCTGTCCCTTCTAATCACCATGCACACCCGAAATTCTGTCAGAGTATCTCAAATCTCACCGTCTCTATCTAGTCTCTCCACACCTGATTCTCTGTCAGAGTATCTCAAATCACACCGTCTCTATATAGTCTCTCCACACCCGACACTCTGTCAGAGTATCTCAAATCTCATCCCATGGTCTCTATCTAGTCTCTCCACACCCGACACTCTGTCAGAGTATCTCAAATCTCACCGTCTCTATCTAGTCTCTCCACGACCACACCCGACACTCTGTCAGAGTATCTCAAATCTCATCACACGGTCTCTATCTAGTCTCTCCACACCCGACACTCTGTCAGAGTATCTCAAATCTCACCGTCTCTATCTAGTCTCTCAACACCCGACATTCTGTCAGAGTATCTCAAATCTCACCGTCTCTATCTAATCTCTCCACACCCGACATTCTGTCAGAGTATCTCAAATCTCATCCCATGGTCTCTATCTAGTCTCTCCACACCCGACATTCTGTCAGAGTATCTCAAATCTCATCCCACGGTCTCTATCTAGTCCCTCCACACCCGACATTCTGTTAGAGTATCTCAAATCTCATCCCACGGTGTCTATCTAGTCTCTCTGTTGTGTTTACGTCCATCTTCCTTCCTCCTCCGGTTACCCCAGTTCAAACATTCCCGATTACTTTACTTTTTATCGAATCCATCTGTCTTCCCGTTTCCCCGTCAACCGCAAGTTTTCGTCACGTCGTTAGTTCTGTCTAATCTTCATCCATCCAATTCCTAACCACACGCACAAATGGCTCAATGGTCAACTACTTATATTTTTCTTCTGCCAATGATCTCTACCAATTGCTTTGTCATCACTCTTTATTTCATCCAAGTTTAGTAGCTCTCTACCCACGTCACAACACTCCCTACAACCCCCGCTCCCTAAAACCCACCTCTTCCTAAATTCCACCCCTCCCTACAAACCATCCCTCCCTTCAACCCATTCCTCCCTACAACCCATCCCTCCCTACAACCCATCCCTCCCTTCAACCCATCCCTCCCTTTAACTCACCCCTCCCTACAACCCATCCCCCTTCAACCCATCCCCTTTCAACCCACCAATCCCTTCAACCCACTCCTCCCTACACCCCACTCATCCCTTCAACACACCCATGCTTACAACCCTCTGCTTCCTTCAACCCACCACCACCTCCAACCAACCCCTCCCTACAACCCACCCCTCCCTACACTCCTCCTCTCCCTACAACCACACACTCTACAACTAAGTTTCCTTTATAGATAGATAGCTAGATGAATGGATGGATGGATGGATGGATGGATGGATGGATGGATGGATGGATGGATGGATGGATGGATGGATGGATGGATGGATGGATAACTATTTCATGATAAAGTATGTCTTAAGAATTAAAATATAATTTTAGGGCTGCGGAAATTATGGATTAATTTCTCGATAAATCGGTAATTTTTTAATCGATTAAAATAATGATAAAATTATAGATAATTCTTTCAATGATATTACCGATTGATTAATAAAGAAGAAATTATTAATAATAAAAAATAGTTTTCCTTTTTTCCTTAAAAACTTCTCCATGTTTAAAAAAAAAGACTTTTAAAGTGTAAACTTTAAAGTCAGCTGTTTTGTAAGGAAAATGATATTAACAATTAAACATTATTTTTACTTAATTAAGATAACAAAAATTCAAATTCAGTTACATTATATTGAACTAAAACAAAAAAATTTGAAATGCCTATTTTTCTGACTCCCATTGAAATTTTAAGTTTAATGATGTCATACATCTTATTTTTTATCTTTAAAAAACAAAATTATCGATTAATTATTCGGTAATTTTTCAAAAGTTAACGATTAATTTAAAATTAATCGATAACAGCCCTAATAATTTTATTACTTATGTAGGTGCGTACTTTATGTTTATTTTGCCGATGAAGGCATTAGCCGAAACGTTTACTGTCTTATTAGTTTAATAATAAAGCTAAAAAATTTGATTTCATTACAGTTTGTTTATTTTGTATTCCAACTATATTATAAATAGTACAATTATAGTTTCAACCAGGGGCGGATTAAGACTACACGGGGCCCCTGGCTGCAATCAAAAGGGGGCCCTATCCAGCCAGCGTCCCTTAAAATAAAGTGATTGCTAACAGCTAATATAAGACTGCAGCTAAATATTAATAATGAAGAAAAAAAAACGAACACGAAGAAATAACTGTTTAAAAGGTTCAATGCTGTGTTAAAAATAGAGTGTCAAAAGAAAAAAAATTAACATTCCACAGTTGGGAATCGAACCCGAATCTCCATTCGGCCAGCGGAGCTTGTCTCAATTCTGAAATATAAACTATATGTTATATTATATTCTCTAAGTGAGCCACGTTTTAAAGATTATTAAAGACTGTCAGAGTAAGGCCTGAATTGCGATCAGTTTAATAGATAATATTTATACATTTATTTAATTTATTATATTTTCAAGGGTTCGTGCGAACATTTGTACACCTTTATTATAAAATATAAAAAGTTTGGGGGTCCCAAACCGTCGGGGGCCCGTGGCTTTAGCCCGCACAGCCCCCCTCCTTAATCCACCATAGGTTTCAACTAAAGATCTATGTGTGTATACAGATAGGCACAGTATTTTGTTAGTGAGAAAAAAACAACACTTAAACTTAATTTATAATTTTTATTTAAAAAATCCGATGTGCATTAAAATTTAATTTCCCGTAATCGATGCACCTACAAGCACCGCAGTAAAAATGTATTTTAATATTGCGCTGTTCTTTAAAAAAAACTTCAGTGATATTAAAAGAAAAAGAATTTTTAAAATTCTTTTAAACTCATTTCAAATTTAATTCACCATACTGTTTAACATATTGTTAACTTTTGTTGCTTTAAAAAACACATTTAGTAATTTTAACTGATGTTTACAGGAATTAAATTCAAATACAAATAAAATTTACATATTAAATTAATTTACGCTAACGGAAACTATGAAATTATTATAATATGGTTAATCTATATGTTTCTTTAATTAACCACTTAATATTATATGTGTCATGAAATTGTTTATATTATTGTAAGTGCCTCGGCACATAACCTCGATCCCTACATTTAGGGATACCATGATGATAAAATACGATGATTTTCGTAGGTATCGGCTAACATTAAATATTTCTCTATTTTTTACTAAATTTTAATGATAATTTTCGATGTCTAATGTTCTTTATCAATTGGTAGCTTGAACATAGAAACAAAATGAACGTAAATAAATGGACTTTCTCGTCACCCTATCATAGAGTTAATCATTAGCTATAAATAGGGAACAGCCGGATATTTGTTTTTACTATATGCCGGATAGATTAGCCCTAATATTTGACGGATCCGGATTTCTTCACATTTTAGTTTGCATTATTATAATATTCACAATATACTAGAAATTTAAAATTACAAGACTGAATAAGATATAACACGTGAGGCTAACACCACTTTTATTTCTAAGTTCGCAAATCAAATCATAGTGACAGTGGCGTCGCTAGAGGGCGGGGGCGGGCGGCCCCGGGTGACACCATTAGGGGGTGACACCAAAGACTAAAATTCTACTGTGCTGATTTTATGTCAGAAAAAAGAAGACAATTTCTTTATCTAGAAAAGAATACAATGAAATTACGTTAAAAGCGAAAACATTTTTTTTAAAAAATATCAGTTGACTTGCATTAATAAAACAGTCCCAAAACACAAACTAAATAAAACAAATTATGAAAAAAAAAAACAGCCGCACCAGAGAGATCTTCAAAAACGCAGGCGGTGTGTTCAGTTTTTAAAGATACCACGCAAACTGAGCTTTGAAGTATTTACAACGTGGACGAATCCCACCCCCTCTCCCTCCACCATAGAGGGGTAGGGGCGTAATACGATTTTTCAATTTTTTGTAAAAGGGTTTTCTTTCTTTTTTGCTGCTATTTTTAGAGGAAATTTATGAATTTAATGTCTTTGAGGTAATATTTTTTGTTAAGGGCGTGGAAGCATAGATATGCATGTTTATAAATAGGTAGTCAGGTTCGTAGGTCCAATCCCCATCAATGTTCCCTTAAAGTTTTGAGATACCGTGGAGAAAATGTCAATAAGTAAAAAATTAGAATTTCTGCGCCTTTGTCAGAAAAGTTAGTAACTATTATTAGCGACTTTATTTCTTATTCTATACCTGAAACTCAGTCACATCCTTTGTTAAAATTCATTTATAAAAACAAGTATAAATGTCCAGAATGTAGCACCCATCTCTCACACACTGCAAACAGACTTTAGCAATATCATTCAATTCATTCGTCTAATGATAATACAAGAAAAATATCAAATAATCCATTTAAAATAATATAAATATTTGACATTGGTTACTAGCTTTGGCGCAGAAAGAAGATTTTGATATCACTCGCCGACAACTTACAAAAAAGACTTTTATGTCACGAACAAGTCGGTGTGATATTTTAATCAAAACAATGGGAGTTGTTTTGGGGGTGACAGTGTGGTGAAAGGACTGTTTTTAAAATAACAACTCAGTTTGCCCTGGACACCTAGAGTAGGATTATTTTTTAGATGACACTGAAGTCAGAAGGCTTTCACGCCACTTTGCTTCACAAGCATTGTTGAAAATTACACAGAAGACGTGACTGAATTCTGTGAAGAGCAGGCACGTTTGTATTAAGACCAAGTCAATAAATATTGTTTAAAAAAGCGCAGAGACCCACTGTTTCGGACTGTTCCTTAGTCATCTATGTAGTATTTGGAGAACTTGCCAAATTAAGGAAAAAATTAATGACTTGGAAGGCACACCAGTTTGTATAAGGAAGGATCAATAACCTAAAAGTACATCAGCTTGGTGAAAATGTTCATTGGTCTGCAGAGGTTGCTAAAATGTATTCAGGCTGAAAAGATTAAAACACGAATACAGTCCTCAAATTTTTTGAATGTCTGAGTTGGCAAGTGGACTCTCGATTTCTGGAAAGCGACTTTATACTTTAGTGAATATTTGAGCTGTAAGCGTTAGTCGGCATGCCAAATTTTAATTTTGAACAAACAAAGCTGTGTGCCCTAGTTTATAAATACAAAGTAATCTTAAAGCTATGAAGACATTGTGGAGAAATTTATGGATCACTATCGTAATTTAATATTAGTGCTCGAAGAAAAAAATAAAATGTGGGTTGATTCAGACTTTCGACGATGTGATTCAGTTTGTCATGAATGAAGAATGATTCAGCGACATTACCACGCTGTTAGATATTTGTGCTGCATTTCTTGCATCGAGCTTTCCTTGCGAACGTGGATTTAGCCTAATGAATTCTAGAAAAGTATAAACTAGAAATATGTTGTAAGAGTTACATTTAGACTTGCTTATGAGGATTAAATCTTGTCAGAATGATGGGCATCAAATCAAACTTGACATATAGCCTATAAAATATTGACCTTGTTGACAGACACCAGTGTGCCCCAGAATAGATTAGCGGCATAATATGGGTATGTTGGCACAGCGGAACAGAAGTATACATTTATAATTCTTGTTTATTTAATTATAAGCTACTATATTATTTTGATTTTTTAAAGAATTTCCATTTAAAAGTATATCCATCAAATTGATGCAATTATTTTTGTGAGATGACAAACATTTTTCACACTAAAAATGTTTATTATTTTTATTATTTACCACAACAACCAGCAAACCTTAGAGAGAACATTGATCCCCACTTAGCTGTTTTGTGTTTACGAACGCGGGTCCATAAAATCATAAAGAATAATATTACGCGGTGTTCCGTAATTTTTTTAAAAATACATGGGGTAAGGTATTGTTTTCTATATTTGAAATACTTTGTATGTCATTAACTGCTTTTATGTTTCGGGTGCTTACATGGAAAGAATTCGCTTTGTTGTGTTGTAGGGCGAGGAAGATGATTAGGAGTTAGTCTGGATATTTACGCCATTTTGGTAATAAACATCTCTCTCTCCTCTCTCTCTCTCTCTCTCTCTCTGTGTGTGTGTTTCTCTTTCTGTATATCTCTCTTCACTGTTTTAAATGTTTGTTTTGTAACTTTTTTTTCATGTGGTAATGAATTGTTTCCTCTTTTAAACGTAATTCACTAGAGGGGAGCAAGAGGTGCTGATCTCACCGGGTGACAAAAAAAATAAAAAGTCAAATTATTTTTATTCCCTTTATTTGGCACTGGAAGACTGGGAGGAGTTATATGGATTAGGAGCCGCGCATAAATGACGTCACGTTCCTAGGGGGGAGGGTGTCACGCATCTGTGACGATGTGTGACGAGAGGGAGGAGTGTGTTTTAAAAAAATGTGAAATCACCTCAAAACGCGCAACTGTAAGTAAAAGTTCCATTTAAATATTTGATTGTTTACAATTTATTCAATGACGCCTTGTATGACTTCACGCGTGTACCGTTATTACAGTGCAGACTTGCACTAAATCTAAATTTATTTGACAAAAATTAATTTGCCACACGATAATTTGTATGACGCCGGGGGCGGGGGGTAAAATTCGTCAACGTCGCGTGACGTCATTTATGGACGCCCCCTTAAGTAGTGAAGGGGTAACACCATGAGCTACCACCCCGGGTGACACCAACCCTAGCGACGCCCCTGCTCAGTGAAAATAATTTAATGACACGAGTAAATAAAATAGCAGTTACTAGTAAGATGTGACATGGTTCTCAGCAGTACTTTTTACCTTTAAGTTGTTTTAGTTTTTCTTTCTTCAAATTTTTAAGTTTCGAAAAAATTAAGTGTTTGTCATACACAAATTCTTTTTCAAGAACAATAACTCCCAAAGTTTGTTCGGTGACAAGCGAGAGCACTTCTCATTAATATCTGCCCCTCTATATTGAATCTCTCACTATCCATACTTAGTAAATGTTCTGATTTCTGATTATTGCGCGTCTAAATAAATAAATGATAATACGAGGGAAAAGTATGTTAGTACCAAATAATACTCTGCAACTATGTTTCCTTTATATATATACTAGAGGCAAGTACCCGGCTTCGCACGGGTTTTAATTGAGGTTTTCTGTTGAAGCGTAATATACTGTTTATTTGCATGAAGTAAAAGGGTACATTTATCTTATAGCAGGTCAAATACTATTGCCTATCAGAAAAGCATAGTGTCTGCAATTCTATACCAGCAATCCCAAGACTCTGGCACACCAGTTAAGACTGCACTATCGTGGTAGTGTAATTAACACTTTTCGAATTCCCATTATTCCAAATAGTAGAATTAAAGATTTTCAATTTTTATATAGCTTATATGAGTAAAAAACAACACT
>MUZC01000265.1:212642-229361 GCA_002072015.1 Radix auricularia
AAAAAAAAAAAAAAACAACAACAAAAAAAAAAAAACAACAAACAAACAAATAAACACGGTAAGATGATATCAGAAGAAAATGCCAAGAAAGCTTGGTCTAATTTTGCCAGGGTTCCTTTCCTTACTGCTCTTACATTGGATTAGCAATTAGAAGACGTGTTTATTGGAATCCACACAATCCCCCCCCCCCCCAGATAAGCAAGTAAACGTGGCTTTTGTCTTGTTTTAATTTGGTGTTAAGTTGTATTCAGAACTGAAGTGTTTTTTCCCCAGCTTTAAACAAAAATGTCAATGCTCTTATCCCTTTTCGACAATCTGGACCTAACTGATGCTACTCAAAAGTCACCAGCGTGTGTGTCACAATATTTAATTTAAGCTACACGAAATTAACAAACCCTTTTGATTTTGTTTTGTTTTGCATTCCACATTTCTAAATTGTCATGATTAAATCTGGGGATAAATAATTCCCTGCATAATTGGGGCTGTCATAATCTTGGATAGGGCCCATTACGAACGCTTGAGACCGAGACGCGTTGAATACCGGCCATTCACGCTACTCTTTAACATTTGCTCATTTGCTTCTTCCTCCTGATGTCGAATGGAGCCGTAATGATAGAAGGGGCAACAATGGGAGAGGAGGGGGTGGTATTTTTTATAGGTCAAGGCCGAGGGTCCGAAGGTAAGGTCTCTTGACCGCAAGGAGTCAATGAGTGACTGAGCGCTCGGCGTGTAACCTGTCCTTTAGGGTGTTGTTGGGGACGATCAATGAGGCGTGACACGCAGGTCATCTCCAGGGTCCGTATTAGTCATAAGAGTTCAAGTCACTTCAACTTCAAGTCGATGGAAAAACTCCAGTCTGTGATGGGGTTATTGGGAATCTTCTTCCCCTTTCCTCCTAATACAAATTTAAAGTCCATGCAATGATGCAATGAAGGGAAACAACATTAGAAAATTGAATAACAATATTTTTTTTATTTTTAAAAAAAATGATGTCTATGATTTAAGAAAGGTAACAAACAACTTTCGCTTCTTGTTCCTAGCGTCATCACACAAGGCCGGCTTTAGGGCATAGGTAAACGAGGAAGCCGCCCAGGAACCTCCGATTAGTCTCATAATTAGTGAGGGCCTGGCACAAGAATCTTTCCATAGTTATTTTTTTTCTATTATATTTAGGGCCACCAAATTTACTTCAACTACTCCTCCAATTCCCTTAGAGAGGCCCTGGTAACGACTTCATTGAGACGGGGCCAATTACATTTTAATTATGTATTTGGGGGGGTGGGGGGGTGGGGTCTCATTAATGATAATTTTTACATGACTAAATTAATAATATTCTGTACTTGGAAAAGGAGTTGGATGCTCCAATTTTTCCCATTTCATTACTTACTATTGCAGTATCCTCACTTACTCTGGTAGAGAAAGAGCGTTATACCCGACTATGGCGTGGCCTGTAGTATAATAACATTACATTATCGCAAAATTATTCACGTACGTAGTATAAAGAAATATATTTACTATTATTCTGAATCTGATTTTGGTGGTTGTAAAATTTTTTAAAAATATATTTTAAATTTTCAATAGATTTATCGGTAAATATATGTAAAGAAATTCGCGCGTGCAGGTATCGAATTCTGGTTTTAAAATATCGTAGATGTTGTATAAGGTCTGCTCGGTGATCTGTTACAACGGGACGGGACGGGGGGGGGGGGCTCGACCTAGCCACTCGACCTCACATCTTCAGATTTCAATGTCTGTCCTCGAGTAGTGAATAATGTTCACATCACCTCAACCCAAGGGTCCTTTTATTTGGTGTAGTTTATTAAGACTACTGGGGTGGGTCATATGTGGCTATAGTCACCTTACTTGTGATGAGCTTCTTAATCCAATCATCAGCAGTGTAATGTTTTTTTTTATTTTTATAATTAACAATACATCAACCCGTGTAATGATGAGTTTTTATGCCAAACATCACATGCGGAATTGTAGGTTATGTTAACCAACCATCATATGTAATGATGGGGTATATTAACGTACCATCACTTATAATGACGGGGCAGAGGCGTCACTAGTGCCGGTGTCACCCGGGGCGGTAGCTCATGGTGTCACCAGGGGCGGTAGCTCATGGTGTCACCCCTCACGATTTAACCCATAGAACTCCTCCGAGTTTTCCAGTGCCGAATAACGGTAATATATAGAATTTTATGGTCTGGTGTCACCTCCCTGATGGTGTCACCTGGGGCGGCCCGCCCCCACGGCATCCCCCTAGCGACGCCACTGTGGCGGGGTATGTTAACCAACCATCAATTATGTAAGATGGGGTATGTTTATCTACCATCACGTGTAAATATATGGTATATTAAACCACCTCAACTCTTGTTGAAATCATCTTGGACTTCAAGATTATTTGAACTCTAAACTCTTACAGTTCACGCGTTGGTGGCTTTTTGTTTTTTTTTAAAAATATTTTTAAAATACGTACCAACAACGTATCTACTGATGGGCTATATTTACCATATATATATATATATTGACCATAAGACGTTGGAGAACAAAGTCGTGAAGCGCACACTCTGGCAGGTAAAGGTGCTTGAGGGCATCCAAATCGCGGAAGCATCCCTCAATTCCCTCACTACTAGGAGTGAAGAGAGAAGGCCAGGAGGAAAGACAACGAGCAGCAGGAGTGAACGCCATCGCCCCATGTGGATGGACGGATGCCATATACATGCACACATATATATTTACGAAGGGAAGTCCGGCTGCGGCAGTCGCATTTTTAAAAATGACCGGATCCGGATTTGTAAAAAGGGCTGGATTCCGGATTTGGCGGAGCGGAAATCCGGTACTCCTTTCAATAAAATATCCCACCCAAAATCATCCATGTTACATTTACAATGAGCCAAGTTAATGAATGTAAAGAATGTAAATCTTTAATTAATTAAGATAACATGGTCACAGCCCCCCACCGCCCACCAAGCACGCCCATACCTCCGATGGACACACCATTGTTAGTTTTCCGTTTGAGTCAAGCAGTGTACAAGCAAGCTACGCCAACACATAACACGGAGCCACCCCTTACCCCACCCGCAAATCGCCCCCCACAAGAAAGACGTGACAAAACACACGCCCACCTTCCACCCAACAACTCCGGGTACAAATTAAAACCACTGGGTGGTCGTTAGCCAAATTCGTGGGGATCAAAAAGTGACCGTGCCCTGTGATCTCGCCGACCACAATAGCCGGGCAACAGAGGGAATACCGCATACTCAATTATTGAAAAATTGTTCTAGCGGTGGAGAAAGTCCCCCGCCATCATGGATACACTGTCAGCACACGCGTTCGCTTGGATTTATAAATAAAAACAAAATGCCTCCGTTTTTTGTTTGACTTAATCCAAGGGCAGAAGATAAATAATTTGTCAATCTTTATTTTATACTTTATAAGAGGTTCCCTGCCGGTGGTTCGGTTTTATATCGGTCTTGATTGGTCAAGAGGTACAACCGCGCTCGATTGCGTAAAGTCAGTAATCCCCCCTTGAATAGATGTAGTTACAGTTTTCATTTTATCTTTTGTCGCTGGGCGGCGCATCGATTGTTCCTAGGTAGACTTCCTCGCCTCCCTGGCGCCAGCCTCCAAAATACTATTGTATCTCTGATCTTTTGTTCGCTATCGGTTTGTTTTGTTAAGTGGACGGCTTAGTTTAAGAGACGCGCGCAAGATTTGTTTGGAGTTTTGGTGTGGGGTGGGGGGGTGGGGAGGGTGTCACCGATATCGGAAATAAAAATGTGTCGTATTACGTCCTCCACAAGGTTGGCCTGATGAAGTCTTCGAGTCCGAGTTTTTCTCGTTGGACAAGGCCAGGGCGATGTTTAATGGGGCGGCAAGCTGGGCACACGCTTGTACACTTTTTATAACGTGTCCTGACTGTCCTAGCTTATCGCCAAGTCGCGTGGTCTCACATGTTCACTAATATTGTGACTCGTGGTAGTAGAAGCTCAATTTGGTTACCCTAGATAAAAATCTTATGACGTCATCAAACCATTTCATCTGGAACATTCCGCATTTGCGTTTAAGAAAAGGACCAAATGATTTCATTTCGTCGCTTGGGGAAGGGGGGGTGGCGGGGCGTGTATATGATTTATAATAATCTGTATCTATTAATACGTTTTGTTCGGCTAAAATCATGAACATATTTTAAAAATATACTTCCAATAGGAAGAATAGTGTTACTGCTGCAGAAATCCTACCCCCTCTCCATTCCCAGACACACTTAACTTTTTTCTTTGATTCTGTGGCCCGCTTGACATCATCTTGCCTTAAGTCATAGTCTTTTTTTCCCTCTCAAGTCATAGTTTAGGACAGATGTCGGAAACCATGGCTCTATCGATGGCTGCATCTCGCTCTTAGAAAAAATTTTGATTATTTTTAAAACATTAATTATTCAGTCTCCACAAGTTATTTGCATATAATAACTGCAAAACAATGTCATTAAAAAGAATTCAGAGACATAATTTTGTACTTTTAGCGATGAAATTACACCAAATGCGCAAATTTACTCGTATTTTTTAAAAATATTTTCAACCTAACCTATGGCTCTCAAAGAATTATGTGGTGTTTATGGCTCCCTCAGACAAAAAGTTTCCCTAACCCAGGTTATGACTGGTATTCTAAAGTCTGCCCGCAACACCACACGATTTCGGGGTCTCGTCCTTACCTTCAAACATTTACGTCGATGACACGGTGTCCTGAACATACTTCCTGATACTCGATAATCAGACAAATCTATGTGGTTACTTTAATCTGGTCACTCGACCTTTCTCACCAAGTATGTTTAAGTGCCAGTGAGGTCAGCAAAGAGAGTCCTCGGGGCAACAGTTAGACACTGGTACATTCTACTCAACCAATTATGGTAACTAAATGTATGACATTATTATTTTTACCGGTATAATTAGCCGACGATAGCTAATAAAAGAGGTGAGCTGGAATGATCTCCAATACACTATCTAATAGGGCAGTGGTGGCGAACCAAAGTCCACTTATTTATTTAGCAA
The DNA here is from genome assembly GCA_002072015.1 of Radix auricularia. Taxonomy (NCBI): domain Eukaryota; kingdom Metazoa; phylum Mollusca; class Gastropoda; family Lymnaeidae; genus Radix; species Radix auricularia. Next base: position 217,691 of record MUZC01000265.1, read on the forward strand.
ATTGCCAAAACTAAAATGAAACCAAAAAAGTGAGGGTTTGCCTTTGCTGGTTAGATTAAGGAAGTCATAATTTAGTCGCGTGCCGGCTGATGAGGCTCTGTGTGCCGACTGTGGCACGCGTGCCATAGGCTCGCCATTACTGCTGTAGGGTCATGTAGATGAATATTGGAGTCCAAAAACATTTCAAAATAATTGAATCCAAATGAATATCAACCAAGGGGGGAAAAAGTATGTGTATGTGTGTGTGTGTGTGTGTGTGTGTGTGTGTGCGTGTGTGTGCGCGCGTGTGTGTGTGCGTGTGTGTGTGCGTGCGTGCGTGCGTGCGTGAAAGTATGTGTGTGTGTGAGAGAGTGAGTGCATGTGTGTGGTGGTTTGACAAATGCGAGCAAGTGCCTCAAAAATGTATTTTAAGTCTGCCATTCACTTCCTCTTCCTGGCCCTCAACTCACTACTACCCTTGTTTGTATTGGATATCAATAATTGGTGGATACTGGTGATAAGTGGTTCAATGTATGATCAACGGGTATTAGCTGTTAACGATGTAATTACTGGGCGTAAATGATTAACGGTTGTGAGTGATTAGTTGATATGAATGATACATAGATATGAGAGAATAGTTTATAAATGAATGATTAGCGGCTGTTTCGGATTAGTATCTTATAGGTGACAAGCTAAAACCGGGAATTCGTTTTAATTTGTTAAAAACATTTACTGCCGATAAAGACTCGCAGAAACTGAATGAACAAATACGTTGATGGTTGTTTTAGCGACGTCCAAATTTTAACTGACCGAGGCCAACACGCTTAACGACAGCGCTGTGTCAACTCGACCTCAGGTCAGTGGCCTGTCATCACATGCGTCAACAACAGACGCCGAGTCTTTTCGTGCCACTGCCTCAACTGGTCAAAACACCGGGTCGGTGCAATCGGACTAATAATAATTTATACAATTTTGTTTTTCTACCAGCACACTTTTCTCCTAGCGTTCCTATGACCGAGAGACCTATTCGAGGGAGGGAGATTTGGGTTGGGGACACAAAAGACTTAACGTTAATTTTACCCTTTTTAGCGCATTTTCGAGATGTCGAAATCGCTATTGCCCCCGTTTTGTCCGTCTGTCTGTCATCACCATGATCACAGGATCCATAAGTCCTAGACCCATGATGTATATATGTTTTTTGTATGTCCTGACCTGCCATTGGTGCATCAACACTCAGTTACTCGATCCGTTAAAAAACCCCGTTAAAACTACCAAAAAACTTTGCGAATCGAGAGTTAACACTGGCACAAGGAACGGGCGCCATTGCCGGAAGTCGAATACATAGTTTTTCAAGCATTCAAGAGTGGTGTGAAATCTTAATTAGTGTTTTTTTTAGTTGACGTCATTAAAATATGTGTAAAAGTTTAGAGAGTTTTACTTCATCATTTGTGGTGACTTGTAGTTAGGTTAAAGAGCAAATAAAAAATTTTAAAATGTAAAGAAATGACTTTTAAATTTAAAAATGTCAGGTATATTCATTACACAAGAAAATTCATAAAAATATGTCTAAAATCTAAACACAATTACTGATAACTACATAATGCTGATATCTAACATAAGTACTGATACATAATACGAAAATGCGCTAACACGTCCTGAGTTCCAAAAGGGACCAGGCTTAACATGATTTTTTTTTTNTTGAGTTGAAGGCAGGCTCCGTCCTTTTCATGGCGATCTAGTTCCGATGGGGATGGGGGGGGGTATGAAGAGGTCGCGGATATCAATGATTACAGGTTTTGTTATTACTGGAAGTGGATAATGATTAGGGGAAAGACGTAAACAGGGTAAGGGTTAGCCTGACAGGAAGTAACAGCGAACGTTACGGCAAAAGGCTTTTTCCCTATTTATGTCTTTTTCCATTTACTTTTTTATAAGCCTGATTGCAGTCTCACCCCTCATGATGATTAGGGGGCAGTTATGATTTTATACATGACACACTATAACACACTTCGTTTATATATCATTAGTGTTCTCCATGTCTTGGGGTTGTGTTTGGAAACTAGGGTGTCCCTAAAATCAAGCCACCCCAACCCCCCACCGCACCGTCGTGATCACAAGGGGGCGTCATTAAGTCTGGCTACTCCCCCCGATTTCTAGCCCAGCCCGGTGCAGTTTATGCTCTCAGCATGAGGTGTATAGCAGATTAAGGCTTACAGCCGAACCGGACTGTTTACCTTCTTAGGTGGACTGTTGACCATTTGAGCCCTTGGTTATGTCGGGCTTCTTCTTTTTTTTTCTTTCATGTTTTTAATTTATTATTTGCCGTTGAGCTTGGCCTGTCTCTTCGGAGTGTTAGAGCAAATAAACAGAGGAGGGCCTAATGGGGGAGTCGCCGGACTCGCGATGAGTAAGAGAGGAGGAATGCACACACGCACGCACACACACACACACACACACACACACACACACACACACACACACACACACACACACGCACACACACACATAATTACATTTACGTCTCTAGCCTATGACTATATATAGCAGCAGTGGCGTCGCTAGGGGGTGGCGTGGGGGCGTGACGCCCCAGCTGACACCATCAGGGGGGGTGACACCAACATGTAAAATTCTATATGTTCCCGTTATTTGGCACTGCAGAACTCGGAGGAGCACTATATATTTAGTCGTGAGGGGGTGACACCAACTCTAGTGACACCACTGTGTAGCAGAGCGCGCTCGTCTGGTTTTGTTGATGACGTAGTGACAGGAGATCACGAGTTGTTATCATACTAAACGTAGGTTTTAAAACACTCTTTTATAATGATTTACAAAGGGAAAAAAATCACAAACCAGTTCATACCCTCCTCCCACCTTACAGGATATAGTCTGATATAAATGCATTCGTGGGCCAATTTTGTGAACTATAATCATATATTTTAGCACAATTCCTTGTTGGCATTGATTTTTCTTTTTGACACCTCGGGGAACGCGGAGTCTAGTTTGAAAATTTGAAAACTGTTGATAGGTCTACTGTTGATAGGTCTACTGTTGATAGGTCTACTGTTGATAGGTCTACTGTTGATAGGTCTACTGTTGATAGGTCTACTGTTCATAGGTCTACTGTTCATAGGTCTACTGTTCATAGGTCTACTGTTCATAGGTCTACTGTTCATAGGTCTATCCTTACAATTGAATAAATCACACACACTTACAATTTAGTTAAAGCTCCTAAATGTTTGTTTTTTTAAACTGGAGCATGCATGTGTTTTCTAAAACAGTACATACATTACATCTTCTGTATCCAATACACACATCCTCTCAACCCAATACACACATCTTCTCAACCCAATACACACATCCTCTCAACCCAATACACACATCTTCTCAACCCAATACACACATCCTCTCAACCCAATACACACATCCTCTCAACCCAATACATACATCCTCTCAACCCAATACACACATCCTCTCAACCCAATACACACATCCTCTCAACCCAATACACACATCCTCTCAACCCAATACATACATCCTCTCAACCCAATACATACATCCTCTCAACCCAATACATACATCCTCTCAACCCAATACACACATCCTCTCAACCCAATACACACATCTTCTCGTACTAGTGCATACCTCATTTTCATTTTAGTGCACACATAATACGTCTTCACTTTCTATAAAGTGCATACATCTCTTTTATAAGTGCAAACATTATTTTCTGTCTAATCCATGCACACATGCTCTCAATCCATAGCGTGTATAAAATATTCTCTTACTGGTGCATTCAACTTCTCGTATGCATGTTTTACAACTAGATCTTACATTGTGCCCAACCCTTGCAAAGAATATCCATTGACTATACTTTAACCATTGACCAGCACATGTAGCGCTTCTAACATGAGCATGCGCCTACACAGATGATCTATATATAGAAATAAGTTCATATACTCTGTGCCTATTTCGATAGTAACATGTGAGCATTCATAATGACTGTAACTGTTATTTCAACAATCCAAAAATCTAAACCGAGATTAACATGGTACGAGCTGTTGCTCATCACATTCATCTTTTTGTCATGAGGGTAACAGCTGGTTGGTACATCTAAAAAAAAGTCCCTGTGTCTTTCTAAAGATATAATTGCTGGGGCTAATGTATGGATTAACATAATGAGTCAAGTGGGTGGTTATTTATAGCTTCAATCAATCAAGGTGGTGAGTAATCCTAATTTGATATATAACTATATACACTCAAGTGGGTTAGTAAAATATCATATACCTAAAATGTCCACAGTGGATTGTTAAACTTATTTATATATGTATGAGGTTATGTACGGTACTGAATGCTTCCCAAACACTTTCTCAAACACGCTCAAACTCAATAATACAGTACAAGTGTAGTAATATTTCATGTATCGTTATGTATTTCATTTATGTAAAAATGATAATGTAAACACATTTCATTTATGTGCTGTAACAATATTTTAATTTTTTAAAAAAGCAAAGTAAATACAGGACAGTACCACAGCATGTCATATAATTACTCATACAGTATTACTGTACCGAAAAGTCATTTTCTAAGCGCTCAACAGATGTTTAGAATTAGCAGGAGCGGCGTTTGAGGGTGGCAACTGGGGTGACTGCCCCAGGCCCCGCTCTTAGGTAGGCCCCGCGTTTCGGTCCTGAACATGTCTCGTCCTGGTTAATAGCCTATACATGTAGAACCAATATATCTGCCAATAACTTGCATTTTAAATCACGTCGTAACCGGCACGTCATTTTTCGATAAGAATAAACCGTTGTTTATATACCAGAGAAAAAAATGAACTTGTAATAATTTAATAAAAAGGCGACACGGGGTATTAAAATTACACAATAATCAAGATATTTCATATTTTTAAATACCATAGCATACTGGTGCTTAGCGATCTTTACTAGTACTCTGGCCCCGCGGGGTCATTGCTGGTACTAGGCCCCGCGGGGTCATTGCTGGCACTAGGCCCCGCGGGGTCATTGCTGGCACTAAGCCCCGCGGGGTCATTGCTGGCACTAGGCCCCGCGCTGACCTAACGCCGCAACTGAGAATTAGGGATGTAACAAATTCAATTTTTAAAAAAAATCTGGCTGGAGCCGGATTCGGCTGGATTTATCAAGTGAAATCCGTAAGTCAATGTAACAAGGTCTTCTGAGTCACTGAGTCAATGTAACAATGACAACGAGTCAATGTAACAAAGACTACTAAGTCAATGTAACAAGGACTACTAAGTCAATGTAACAAGGACTACTAAGTCAATGTAACAAGGACTACTAAGTCAATGTAACAAAGACTACTAAGTCAATGTAACAAAGACTACTAAGTCAATGTAACAAGGACTACTAAGTCAATGTAACAAGGAATACTAAGTCAATGTAACAAGGACTACTAAGTCAATGTAACAAGGACTACTAAGTCAATGTAACAAAGACTACTAAGTCAATGTAACAAGGACTACTAAGTCAATGTAACAAGGACTACTAAGTCAATGTAACAAGGACAACTGAGTCAATGTAACAAGGACAACTGAGTCAATGTAACAAGGACAACTGAGTCACTGTAACAAGGACTACTGAGTCACTGTAACAAGGACTACTGAGTCACTGTAACAAGGACTACTGAGTCAATGTAACAAGGACTACTGAGTCACTGTAACAAGGACTACTGAGTCACTGTAACAAGGACTACTGAGTCACTGTAACAAGGACAACTGAGTCAATGTAACAAGGACTACTGAGTCAATGTAACAAGGACTACTGAGTCAATGTAACAAGGACTACTGAGTCAATGTAACAAGGACAACTGAGTCAATGTAACAAGGACTACTGAGTCAATGTAACAATGACAACTGAGTCAATGTAACAATGACAACTGAGTCAATGTAACAAGGACAACTGAGTCAATGTAACAAGGACTACTAAGTCAATGTAACAAGGACTACTGAGTCAATGTAACAATGACAACTGAGTCAATGTAACAATGACAACTGAGTCAATGTAACAATGACAACTGAGTCAATGTAACAAGGACTACTGAGTCAATGTAACAAGGACTACTGAGTCACTGTAACAATGACAACTGAGTCAATGTAACAAGGACTACTGAGTCAATGTAACAAGGACTACTGAGTCAATGTAACAAGGACTACTGAGTCAATGTAACAATGACAATTGAGTCAATGTAACAAGGACTACTGAGTCAATGTAACAAGGACTACTGAGTCAATGTAACAAGGACTACTGAGTCAATGTAACAATGACAATTGAGTCAATGTAACAAGGTCTACTGAGTCAAAGTAACAAGGACTACTGAGTCAATGTAACAAGGACTACCGAGCTGTCTATGAATCAGTGTTTTAAATGAACCATTACTCACCGCATGACATCCCGTTCATCCACAGGCCATAATTTAATTTATCATTGTCCTCCGATCTACGTGGTTGTTCGTTGGTGGGATGGATTACATTACCATGAAATTAACGAGCGGTGTATTGCTGCAATGAACACTTGATGCCCACTACACCAATTGAACTAAAAAAAATTACTGGAGCTCCAGATTTATTTAGTCCATACCAGCCAACTCTGTGACGTGACTCGTATGATATGTGGTCTCATCTTAAAACTGTTCAGTATTTGTCTATGATGAAATGATGATAGTTTCTTGTATAGCGCCGATTCTCAAAAAATTTGCTGAAATTAAAGTGTCGGCTAATTTTTAAAATAAAAATTTTGGGTCCACGTCTATGTGACCAAGTGTGACGAAGAAGGAAGGGAGGGGGCTGGGGGGGGGGTTTACAAATCACTCACTTTCGCGTGACGTCATTGATGGACGGCCCCACAGTACATTTGAAGTATGTTTATTCTAATAATGCGCTGCGAATGCCACAAAATGTAGATGTTGTGCAAGTGCAACTATGCACACGATGTTTTTTTTTCTTTATTATTATTACTTTGCACACGGACCAACGAACCCGGGCCATGTTTGTTTGATTAGCCCACAGTGATATGTGGACAGTAATAGCAGTAGCGTAGCTGTCCCGCCTTCCAGAATATCAGGACTGCTCTGGGACCCCCTCCCCATCAGCCACCACAACCCATGCCCATGCGATGTCACTGTTAAAGAAAACAGCAAACAATTCTGTCAGATGTTTTGTATTTCCACAAATTAGCACAATTGAAATGATACAGAATACTTATTTTTCAAATAATTCGTATTTATTAATTTATTTTCCTAACCCGATTTTTATAGATAATATCAAAAATAAATTAATATAAATACATATTTCTTTGTGTGTGTGTTTATGTGTGTTTGTGTGAGAGAAAGAGAGAGAGAGAGAGAGAGAGTCATATTCTTTAATTATATTCCATTTGTAAGCATGCAACAACTGCGAAGATTACACTGAAGGTGTGACGAGTATTCAAATCGATTTTCTCAAACTTTTCCCGTGTTTGTCGTGCAACGTTCAAAATCATAAACTAATCATTCGTTTTAAAATTTTAAAGAAAAAAAATTCATTAGTGTCCTTCCTAAAATGTAAGTTATATTCCCAATATCCTTGCTCTATCTAATTAATTAAAATATGAGAAGCGTTCATGCTGATTCAGATTCAAAACTGACAGACTATAGATCTAAATATATTCAGGTTTAAGCTTTCTAAACTCTCATTGAGCGGTACCGGAAAGTCAAGGTCACTACTGTTGGAGTTTATTTTTCCCGCGGTTTACGTGTGACCTACTTCTCTCTCTAAACTGTCACAGCAAAACATGTCCACCCGCCCCGTCTAATGAAGAGACCCGTAATTACAGACGAGAGTGTATCGTCCACAGCCGGCCGCTGGCCTTTCCCCGATGACGACGCCCCGCCCTCCCTTTTTTCCTCTGCCTCAATTGACCGGCGTGACGTCAGCGACGACCAATCAAAACCGAAGCGTCTTCATCGCCCCACCACCACCAAACCCCCACCCCCCGTACGCTTTGGTCAACGCGAGGGCTATATCTAGCGTAAAGATCTCCGGTTGTGTCATAGTTACTGGTCACTTCGGACTCGCTGGACTAACTTCTAATTCCTCAATTTGCTGTGTTGTTCAAGTAGCACAGTGTGTGCGAGAACTCAGAACTCCGTTTGGTTTAGGAAATTACTAACGAACGATTAATAGAGTTATAAACATCTCTAGAAAGGACACTTGGTTGGAGTTTACCGTGTGCATGACCAGTCGATAGTGGACGGTCAGTTAAAACAGTGGACGTGGAGTAGTTTGACATTCCATGAGCTCATACATCAGTTCGGACACGGGAGTTGTGTGTTGTTGTTGCTGGTGTCCTGCCGTCTTGTGGTGTGCTGTGACCAGAGTGTTGGCGGCTATTTTCCTGGTGGTGACCCGATATTCCGAGATGGCCGACTGCAACAATAACATCATTGGTGGAGATTACTGCGTCAACCGATGGTAAGTAGTTTATGACCTCTAAACGAAACTAACTATTGAACTTTTGTGTTTTCGCGTCATTGAAAAACAAAATGTATGCATTGCGTGTATGCGTTGCAGATTAAATTATGCTAAAAATCTACACGTTTGATGCACAAGTTCCACCAGAAATTAGAAAGTTCTCCGCCTTTCCGGAAAAATAAAATTGCAAATGATAATTTGCCCACAGTCCATGCCATAGCCATATGCATATTCCTTGAATTGGAATATAACATGTAAAAGAGAGCATTGCTATTCGATCTGCATTACGGCGTATGCAACTAAATTTAAATTGCATTATTTTATTAATTAATGCTGAATACTGTGTATTAACTTAACTCACAAATACATGTTTGTTATTGAACATATCAATTTTATATTGTATCGTATGTCCGCGGTTATCCGGCGCGGAAAAGGGAAATTTCCCCCGAAATCCCCCCACCCCGCCCATAAGTTTGTCATCACCAAGTTGCGGGTTGACAGGTCAGAGATCTGGTGGTAGCCGGTTCAAACCCGCCCCGCTCCAGGGGCATTAGGCTTCCTACCCTGTTGTCAAGATTACATCCTTGACCAAAAACCCGGTCCCGTTTTAATGCCCGAGCCCGACCCTCCTATCCCCACCTCCCCAAACAAGACTGCTGGCCGGCTGGCTGGGCCGAGAATTGTTTGTTGTTGCTGCTACGCTCCACCGACTCCAGGATGTCCCAGCAGACAGACGCTGTGACTAAGATGTGGAAGTTTTGGGTCTGAGTGCGTCATGGGTTAAATGGTGTTGTTGGAATGTTTAGATAAGGAAAAGCTTGTATGTAATTACGAACACAATAATAAAACGAGCACACCAACAAAACTTCAAGATCATAATGTGTACAAGAATATCAGAAATAGAAGCTTTGTTAATTAATCTTTATTTGTAATTAACCAATCTTTTAAAAAATATATTTCATAATTTAATATTGTCATCTCTTCCAATGTTTCCGTACTTGATTGTTGTCTTTTTTTCCCCGAATATAATTGTTAGTTTCCCTGACGGGTTACCATTGATTAAATCCTAGCAAAAATGGGATAGGTGGTAAAAAAGAAGGGATGTTGTATTTTTATACTATGCATTTGAATTAATCGGGACAGGCGGTGGGTTCATCATTTTTTTTTTAAACCAGAGGTGTTAGAGTCTTTAAAAAAATGCGGTTTCTTCAATTTAGGACTCGTCCCTGTCTTGACTGATTTATTTCCAAGAAACTAATCCTTAAATCTTTTACCCATCTTCATAGGGACATGCCCCCTGCACCACCCGCCCCCAAGAAGTCTAGACCCAACCCCACGGACGACGATGACGTGGCTCAACACCCCAAGACGCACCCCGGGTGCCGCCCCGTGCCCATCTACTACAACGTTGCCGCCCGACGACGCCTCTGCCCAGAGCGCGCTGCCCCCGAGGAACTGCCCGTGCCCCTCGTGCTGGACGCCAGCCGCGCCCCGAGGAAACCCCGGCACCTCTCCTTCATCAAGAGGTCGCGCCTGGCCCTGTCACGTGACTCCAAGCCCGTTGCCAGGCGACTGTTTCTGGACATGCTGCAGAAGGACGTGGCTGGAGAGATTGATCTTGTGTCCATCGCCGTGAGCCCCAGGATCAGCAAGAACGACAGCGCAGGAGAGGATGGGTCATGTCATGAGGTGACCTTCTACATGAACGTGAGGCGAGAGCTTTTTTCTTAGACAACAAGAGGTGTATGGACAAGAGATAATAAAAGTGAGAGAGAGATGTGTTACTTAGTGCCTTACCACCGACAGTGCTTAGTGTGATACGACCAGAAGTGCTAAGTGTTTTACGAACCAAAGTGGACACTGATTACGTTTATTTCAATGTTTCATAAACCTAATTAGTGTTTCCTTGTTGCGTGGTCAGACCAGGATGAACAAGGTCTGAGGTCCAAGTACTTTAAAAATGTGATTTCCGGGTAGTTGGTTGTTAACGCTAACCGTTCCATCAGGTATTCTGAAGGACTTTAGAAAAAAAATATTTCATAAGACAGTGTACAATAATATTGTATTTGTAACTGCTGCACTTTTATTTTTCAGGGCCATTTATTTAATAGCAATTCTTCTGTTCTCTGTCACTGATAAGAGATGCCATCTTAAATTTTTGAAATCAATATGGGATATTTCATTTTTTTATTTTAAAAAAAAACGAAATCAAATAACATAAATACCACCGCCCTGATTGATGCACACGTGCCATAATTTAGGGATGAAAATGATCTATCAGATTATAATTCAATGCATTTGAGATAGCTATAATCACTTCAATTATTTTTATATGACTTAACTCCCTTGGGGTTTAAAAAAAAAAACGTCTCCGTGATTTGATTGGTTCAGACCACTGAGCTAATGTTAAACATTCCGTGATAATTGTAAGTATTTTTTTTTATATTAAAATCAATAATATATAAATATTATGTATGTTTCTTGAATTGTGTATTATAAATCAACAACTCTGACGGCATTACTGTCTGAACTGACAATGTTCTAACTTCTCAACATTTCATGACGCATGTCAAAATATTTAATCTGAGAAATTTCTTCCAAGCATTCTGTGACTTTTGAGATATTATATGATTTACCTTATGACCCATGTGCCCCAAAAAGATTCTGGCCCGTAGAAACCTGGCATCTCTTTTTTAAGACTGTGCTCCAATTTCTCCCCCCCTCCCAACCCATTTCAAATTTAATTTCAGTACCGCCAGCACTGGCCATATTTTCAATGATCATTTTTGAAAAAAATTATTACTTTTTGAAAGCTACATCTCTCTATCTTAATAGATTTGTACTCCTCTTCAACATATCAAATATCGTTAAAAAGAATTAATATTTTGACCATGTTGACATGAATATAATAATAACCTTGTTGGCACGTGATGAAATTGATGAGGGGTGCATTAAGATGACACTATTTTCCCTAGTGCCATAGTGAGCTGCTGGCCCAATCGTTGTTGATTTGTTCCTGAAGCTACCTGTCGACATGCTGCAGGTACTTCAGATGAGATTCCTTGTCCTTAAACATACGCCATAAGGTGGGCTCTCCAGAACATTAGCTTTGAAAATGAAGTTTCAATTTTTAAATATTTTTTTTTACCCGCCCCCTTCCACCTTTATGCTATAGCCGTTGACAATGCCTTCTTCTCTACCCCCCCCCCC
>MUZC01000265.1:264888-275100 GCA_002072015.1 Radix auricularia
CCCCCACCCTTTTTTTGGAGCGTGACGTACTTTATGGAAGGCCCCAAACTTTAAAAAATGTAATTTAATTAATTATTAAACTATTTTTTATTTTATCAAGGCTTGTCTGATATATAGTCTATATTGCGAACATTTTCCTTCTTTAAAAACAGATGGACGCAAAAATAATAGCGCTATTCGGCCATTTTTACAAATACGATTCCGGTAGAATTTCCCTTCATAAATCCCGCCAAATCCGGCTGATCTGTAGAGCCATACAAAAATATAATTAACATGTTCGGATCCGGCAAATTCAGAATCCGGCCATTTTCAACACACCCGTCTCCGTCAGATGTCACTTTATACGCCCGACTCCGGTCGGATGATAAAAGTTGAATCCGGTACTCCCCTAACTATTTGGCGAGGGCAAACTAGGAGGAGGTCTATTCTATGGGGTAAGTCATGAGGGAGTGACACCATGACCTATCGCCCCACGTGACACCAGCCCTAGGGGCCGTCCATAAAGTACGTCACGCTATTTTTGACAATTTTTAACTCCCCCTGTCACAAATCTCGGACCCCACCCCCACACCCCCATCCTAAAGTACGTCACACTTTCGTACAAAAATATATTTTAAAAAAAAAAATTAAAATGTAACACAAAACACCGTGACGTCACGCATAGCCAGACACCCTCTGGAGCGTGACGTACTTTATGGACGGCCACCTAGTGACGCCTCTGCCTCATGTTTCTCATCGCCAAGGGTTGGAACTATAAATAGTTTTCTAAAATTGTTGCTTGGGAATAAAAGGTGTCAAATTTTGTGCCTAATTTTTATCAAGGACTTTAAAAAAGTATACCTACATTATTAGTCAACAATTGTGTGAGTAACAAAGCGAATTTTATTTATGTTCATCTTCTTTCAAGGTATCAATCTAATGAAACATTAGAAATCGAAAAATAACATGAAATAGAGACATGATTTTATTTTGATTTATTGTTGAAGTTATCAATCTAATGAAACATTAGAAATAGAAAAATAACATGAAATAGAGACATGATTTTATTTTGATTTATTGTTGAGTAATGTGTAGAAATATAACTCGCATTTAATTGTTATTTTGTCCCTAAATACAGGGATCGAAGTTAAGTGGCGTGCCACTTAATCATACAGTGTGTAATTACAAGAGAAGAAGAAGAACAGCTACAGTTTTAAAACACATATAGATAAATAGCATTAATCTATTATTTTTCAAAGTTTCCGTAATTGCAAATAAATGCAATATTTAAAATTTATTTTGTTATTTGCATTAAGTTGTGTGTAAGCATAAGTTTAAATTACAATAAAGATTTTTTTAAAAAGTAAAACAAGTAAATAATAATAGGTCTCATAGTATTGTTAATCAAAATTCAAATGAATTTAAAATAAACCAAACAATCTTATACTTTCATCTAAATTTTCCCAAGTGCATCGCAATCTTAAAACATTTGCACCGGTGCTTTGGGGTGCAGTGATTGCGTATAAATAAATTGTATGAACATCGGATGTTGACAATATTTTTTTTTAAACATCAAGTGCCTATTTGTACACCAATCTAGTTAAAAGTATAATTGTAATATTTATTTAGAATCTATATTTGGATAAAAATTATGTTATCCAATAATTTTAATAAGAATATCTTTAAGCCTTGATTTCTTATTGTTTTGGGGTCGTCCATAAACAGTGGCGTAGCGAGGGGGAAGGGGGGGGGCGAATGCCCCCGGGCGCCACGTTAGGGGGCGCCAAAATGAGTATTAAAACTCATTATTTAAATTAATTTTATGTAAACTAATGTATCCCAAATACGTTTGCAAGATTGAATATTGGAGCTCCGAACACATCTTTATTACAAAACAGTTGTTAAACATGATTTAGGCGCCCCCATTGAGCGTTAAGGGCGCCATTCTACTCATAAATAAATGACACATCCACAACGTAGGATTGCTGGAGTGTTGTTTTTTTAATTAAAAGACTGTGAGTTGATGGTAGTGAGCAGTAAGAGACCAATACGATTCTTTTAATAGAGCTACCAGAGACGACACTAAAAGCAACCAAAATTACCAAGACAAGAAAAAGGAGTGGCTTAAAGCAGTGGTTCTCACTCTGTGGTCCACGGACCACTAGTGGTCCGCGAAGATTTGCCAGGTGGTCCGTGAGAAAAGCATGAAATTTACGTACTGTAGGATTAATCGAGAAAGACTAGCAAGTAAAAGAATTAACGCAGACTTAAATATATTTCTGATCTGGCCATAATGGTTTTTAATTTTATCAAGCTCGTCAATTAAATTCTTGTCTCTTTGATTTCTTATGCTCGAATATGAATCTTGAACGTTAACAGTTACTAATGTATACTGAAGTTCGCTGGTTATCTGACTGTTTTAATTACGCGATGACGTAAGAGATTTTCATGTAGAAATAACTCAAAGCTTGTTGATAATTTGAACCATGGCTAATGGGTTGCTGTTCTGGCTTTTTTCGCTGAAATTTTTGAAAAGCTCAATAAACTTAATTCCACTCGGCAAGGAAAGCAGATACATTATATGACTCTCAGTGACAAAATGTCTGCTTTTACGAAAGCTTGATCTTTAAAAAAAAAACAGATTATTTCAAGGTAACTTTGAGATGTTTGATAAATTGTACGAAATCACCGAAAAAACAGAAAATGCAGAAATAATTTTTAGTAGTGGCCCGTAGCTAAGGCACATATTTTTCAAGTGGTCCTGGAATCTCAAAAGGTTGAAAACCACTGGCTAACAGAATGATTAATACGCGTCCCTTTGCTGCATGCTGTGACTCTTTAAAAAGATAAATCGTACTTCCCCAATTCTCATGTGGAGGTAGTAAAGTGGGAGAGGGGAGGGAAGGTCTCTCCTCTCACGGGATTGTATCGGAGTGTCAAAGCAAGTTGGATTCCTTTCATATGAAACATCAGACACCGCCTTTCTTTCCTGTCCATCGTCGATAAAAATTGTTGCTCAGTAGGATCAACTGTTAGAAAAAAAACACCAACAAAATGCCCGAGAAAATCTAGGTTCAGTATATTATTTATAACCGTAAATCCAAAATGAATTTACCCAGCTACTTATATCGACTTCAAGGAATCAGCTGTTGAGTGAAATCAGAAAACACAAGTACTACGGTATCTTACTTGACTCCAAATGATCTAGGACACCGGAAAAGCTTTCTAAAGTCATCAGATTTGTGGATGTGGATTTACAAACTAAAAAGTAACTATCAAAGAATCATTTTCAGATTTTGCACATATACAGTCCAAAGACGCAAAAAACCTTGAAATAGTTATCATAGAGAAACTATAATCTAATAGCATACCACTATCCGACTGTCGGTCACGATGTTATGACAATGCTTCTGTAATGACCGGGAATGTATCCGGCATTCAACAGCGAAAATGTGCTAGAAATTACAGAGTATTGTTCATCAACTGTGGCAACCACAGCTTAAAATTTAGCAAGAGTACACTCAACTAAACTCGATCCAGTTGTTATCACGTTTTTTGGAACAGTTGAAAGTATAAATTTATGTTTACTCCCTTTCAACAACTCGTTGGGAAAAAAATTAAAAAAGAGTTGTGCCAATTACAATGAAGAGGGAGTCTGAAACACGTTGGTTTGCACGACCAGAAGCTGTTATAGCAATTTATGAAGGACTTGATGACATGGCAGGGCTGTTGGAAAAATTATCAGAACATACAAATATGATGCCTGACACCAGAAGTGATGCAGAGGCTTTGCCGGTAGGTAGGCCTTTCAACGGGTACCCGGGTCCCGGGTACCCGTTGCCATGTGATTACCCGGGTAGTAAAAATGCGCCCGGGTACCCGTAAAAATTTAGCTTCAATATCTATACTAACGAACAACAAACTATGGCTCCCATTCGGCACTTTAAAAAAATATAAATTTTTAAACCTTTTGTTTCGCGAAACAATTTATCAAATGAAAATGTGTGTATGTGTGTTTGAAATATGTGCTATGAAGTACATCTAAGGAGAAATATCTGTCAACGGGAAATATATTTTGATACATATTTTTTCTCTCAACGACAAACAGAAATTCCAAACACAAAAAGGTTTTGGCGCTTTAAATAATCATATAAGGAAACAAAAGTCCTCTGTCAGAACTAAGGATGGACTGCTTAGAGATCAAAGTGGCTGTTTTAGTAATCTTAAAATGCTAGGAACGCAACACAAGTATTTTATGTTTTCATTCCCAGATAACTAGTTTATACATTTGATCACAGTTCAATCTATATTTCCAAATGAATAGTTTTAATATCTTTTCATTAGATAATAATGATTTTTTTCAATTAAAACTACATCTGTAATGCACTTTATCTGCGGATGTTCTATTTAAATGTACATGTAAAGGGAAAAAAAGAGCTAAGTCAAGGAAAAAATTATGAGTTGTGTGTGTGTGTTGTTCGTCCGTCGAATCGACGAGGACCACTCTAGTCATCCGAGGGTTGCTGAGACTTGTTTTGCCTATGTAAAAAATGATGTAAATAGTCAAATACACACACATGCACACTAGTATATAAAAATGAATACACACTCGCACATACATAAATACATGCATACATTCATAAATTCATACATTCATACTAAAAGCCTCTGTGCCTAGCACTCCAGTGTGATGTTAAAAATAATAATAATAAAAAAAATAATAATAATCATTAATAATCTTTTTCATTATCAAAATTTAAAAAAAAAGCAATATTTACGACGATAAATTATTTGATTTTCGAAGCGAAACCCAATTTATATTTGGTAATGAGAGGACCAAAATACGTTTAAAAATAGAAAAAAAATGTATGATGAGCGTCTAACAGAGTCTAACACTTCTTCACAATGAAATAATAGAAACATAAATAAAAGCGAAGATTGATTCGCAAAAAGAAATTAATCTAGCATCACTTTAAAGTGTCCCTATTCGTACATCAATTTTGTTTTGTAAGTGTGGATAATGCTGATATCGGAACACCCCGTACTATTAAACGCAGCTATGTTCTATCGAATTTTTTTCAAATTAAACTTTACATCATATGTATACAAATAGAAATTACATTTTGTAAGTGAGAAAGAACACTCTCGTAAAATAAATCTTTATTGGCCAACTCTACTTGTGCATTATAAGTAACTAAGGCTTGTAGGGCGCCTGTGGCAATAACCTTTTTTGTGTGTGGTCCAAATCCCCAAATAACTTATTTTAGTTTAATAATGCAAAATAGTTAAATTCCTGATATGTACACAAAGTATTTGATAAATAAAAATCATCAAATCCTCTTTTTACATCGTTGTTGTTTCCAAAAATAAAGTGTAGGCTAAAACAATGACGTCATGCACTATTTTCTTTACCGCATGAATCTGTAATTTATAATTATGTTGCACTCCTCTTAAAGCACAATTTATATTAAAATAAAATCTCAAACAAGGATGTCATAGCGTTACGGATACTTCAATCCAGTTAGTGAGTGAGTGACTTGGGAAATACTATTGTTTTATTTTGCGCACCATAAAGCACCCGAACAAACTTATGTTATCAGTTGCGTTGTTCTTTAGAAAAGTAAGGTATCATGATATGAATTGTGTATTTCTTTTGAAATCATTTGAAATTTTATTTTCTATTCACTGCGGCATATTATTAGAAATTTGTGTTACTAAACAAAAGTATTTTTAGTAACTTAAACATTCGTGTACAAGTCAAAATAAAAGAAACGATTTTAAAATTTGCAAGTATATAATACTTACTAAAACTATAAATTGGTATATTAAGTTTAATCTATATTTTTCCTAAACTTTATCTTTCACATATTCAAATCAGGACTAGACATTTAAATTTCCTGAAAGTGGCAAGCCACTTTACTTCGTTACCTATCATATGGGACGTGGTGGTCGAGTGGTCACGGGTTCGAATCCACACGAAGGTGAGGATTTGTTCTCGCGGCCTGAGGAGTCCCCGAGTCACCCAGCTCCGAATGGGTACCTAACTAGACAATAGTTAGGCGGCTGGGGTAATGCGTGGAACCCCTATAGCCGTGGCCTGTGACCGCTGCATCTCTTGCCAACAGATCATCTCTCATGGTCTGTGGACGCAATTATCTTCTGCATAGAAGGAGCGTCTGTATATCTAAGATAAGATCTTAGGAGTAAAAAAAAAAAATAAATAAAGGCAGTGTTGCGCAGTCGAGGGAAATTTCCCGAATCGTGGGAATCTTTGAGCCAACATTTAAAAAATGGGAATTTGGCCTACAATATGTGAATTTTTGAGATTGACAATTTAAAGAAAATTAAATACATTCTTGAATGAAAATAAAATAATTTGAAACATGCTCATTTTCAAATACGAAATACTTTTTTTGAGTTGGTTGTAGGCTTTTTGACGTCATATTTGTTTATTTCCAGCGTGTCTAGGTTTTTTTGCTTCGGATCTAGTTTTTATTTTTTGCTGACGTTTTGGCTAGGTTTTTCCCAACATTGTCACTGACAGTAGACTGTTTACAGTCATATTGTGTACATGTATTACTATTAAATAAAATTAGTCTGAGCCCGAATCATCATAAAATGTGTGTTACATATAAAGGACCTAATCATTAATAATATGTAAATATATAATAATCTATGTAACAATGTATGATGGATTTATTATTAATAAATTTCAAAGCCTTCATTTTTTAAACAAATATTTTTATCAATCACAGACAAATTAAAATTACAAGAGAATCCAAAAAACATTTTTAAAACTTCGTTATGTTAACATTTAAAAGTATAATCTATATTTTGGCTTTGTAGCCAAATTGTTAAATAAAAAAGTATAGATTAAATAAAAATTGAAAGTGCTCTGTTAAAAATGGCCTTAAAAAAGTATAAATATTATTATTTTTTTTTTTAATTTGGAAGTCCAAAGTCATTAAAATGAATGCGAAAGCATTTAATTGAAGTTGCCACTTTTCAGTTTTTTTTCCAAGTTTTCAATGCTTGTGGGAATTTTTAGCCCAATATGGGAATTTTTTTACTCCCGCCTGGGAAAATCTGGCACTTCGTAACACTGCATAAGGGATACAATGACAATAACATTTTCACTGAGCCTTGTTATCTATCTGCAAAGCGGGAATCCTCCCTAGGCCCACAAGGCTCAGGACCTAAAAAAATCCCTTCTTTGACACCAGCTTTCCTTTGAAATACGCCCATTGATACTTCCTAAAGTTGTTGAACTAGCCCCCTTTCCTCCCTTCTCTCATATAATCCACAATCCTTGCATTCGCGTGTGTTTCGTGTGTCTATTAATATGTGTTGACCTACATAAACTGATGTTAATAATGCGTACAATATTGTCAGCATTTACAATTATAAAATTAATTAGTTACTAACAGTTTCAAATGGGTAAGTCGCGGCCACGGGGACGGATTGCATAGAGATAAATAAGGCCATGTTTGGTTTTGTAAATAAAAAACATTCCTGCTTTAACTTTGACATTAAAGTTACTTTGAAATACGCTGACATAGGATTTCCTATTATAGACATTGTTTATCTACCCCATCTCCTCCCTACATTCGATTGTGTTTTGGGTGTTCGTTGCAACGTGTGGCTTGTCCAAAAAATTTTTTAAAAATGATACACCAAAATTCGTCATTTTTTAAGTCAATAAATTAGTTACTATCAGTAAGTCTAAGATACGGATAAGAAGCCATCCTTAAATGACGTTTTCCCCCAAGGGGAGGAGGCGGTCACACATTTGTGACGAAGGGTGTGGTGTGTTTTAAAGATGTGACGTCACATCAAAATGTGCAACTTAAAATGAAAGTTCGACTTAAAAACTTGAATGCTTACAATTTATCTAATGACTTTTTACGTGGATTTAGCGTGTATCGATTTTAGAGTTCAACTTCCCATTAAATAAAAACTTAAGTGACAATAAAGTTAATTGACACATGCTTATTTTAAAAAAGGAAGTACGGCTTTTTATGGGGGGTCGGGGGCGCTGCAAATCTTTGTAACAACCTGTAAGAGGGAGTTCTAAGATTTTGTGACCATTGGGGGAGTGAGCGAGATTATAAATCGGTCAAAATCGCGTGACGTCATTTACGAACGACGGCCGTGAGAGTACTGTAGGAAATGAGGTGAATGGGAGGTAGCTAGGTATGATTGTATAGCGGTCATGACGGGGAAAATTATGCGATGTTTCGAACGGGTAACCCGGGTACCCGTTCGAAATTTTGACGGGTACCCGGGCAGCATTTTTGAACAAATTGACAGCCCTACTAGTAGGTATATAAAACTTGAACTTCCTTGATTTTAAACTATTCTGGAACATCATACTTGATAAAATTGATAGTGTCCAAAAAAGGTTCCAGAATCCTACTGTGAGTTTCAAGAAAGCTTAATCTGATCTTGAATCACTTGAGCAAGAAATTGTCAATATTCGTGTTAATTTGAGCCATGTTGCGGTAGACAATGGAAAAGAAGATGCACAACTTGGAGAATCGAGGTTGACAGAAGATTAGACGACATCGGAGGATGCCTTCGAGAATTAAAAAGAGATGCAGAACTTTCTCCATAAGAAGAAATTGCACCTGCTATGAACAGCGAAATTGATAAACTCCAACAGGAGATATCAATAGGGATTTTACGTCTTAAACAACCTAAACAACAAATTTGGATTTTTACTAGACGTCAAATCTCTTCTTGCTGAAACAAAAGTCGATACGCTTCATTAAAATTGCTTAGATTTTGCTAATTTCTATGAATTGTGTACAGAAATCAAAGACTAAAAAATGATGCTCAGTACCCGGACTGAAGTTCTTCCGGAATCTACTTTGGATCTTCTCAATTTTATTGTTTCATATATTGAGATGACGTATTTCCAAATCTGCGCATTTCACTTCAAATACTTCTAAAAATTGCTATTTCAACTAATGGCTGTGAGCGGTCCTTCGGCAAAGTAATCCTTATTTTGTCTTAGGGGCGTCCATAAATGACGTCACGCGATTTTGGCCGATTTTTTACCCCTCCCCCCTACGTCACGCGTCGTCACAAAATCGTCGACCCCCCCTCAAAATGTACGTCACAAAACTTTGACCCCCCCCCCTAAAAAAAATATTCTATTTGAAAATAAGAATGTTTCAAATCATTTTTTTGTCATTTAAGTATTTATTTAGTGTAGGTCTACATTGTATAATAGTAACATGAGTGAAGCTATGTAAAAGATATTAAATAAATTGTAAGCCAGTGATTCTCAAACTTTTTCGTATCAGACGACCGGCAAGAATTTTTCCATTTCACCCAGTACCGTTGCATTCTTTCCCAGTTTTGACATGATTTTCCCTGTACTTATTTGATAGCATAATGAGCCCCTACACAGCTTAAGGCCCTATAAGATTAAGTATGAATTCGAATTGTTTTATATATTACATTGTAAAAAAATGTTTAGTTGCCATTTCATAGCAATACAGCTAACGAACAATGCAGCGGTAATGTAAAAAACCATTGATGTGATTAACCTTTGCGATTAAGCTCGCGAATGTGACTACTGATATTACAAGAATCATTGCATTGTTTATAGACCTAGAATATATAGATACAAGACAATGCCTCAAATTGATTTCGATCTTCTAATGACAGTTTCCCTTCTAAGTATATGCACATCAAAGGCATTTGATATAAAATTATCACATTGATATCACATCTCATGTTTTCAAAAAAATATTAGGTATGCGCTGGAAGAGGAAAATGGCCCATTCTGTATGAACCCCACATTTGTGCAGCAAAGTAGGGTGTCATCTTGTGCGTCGCAAAATACAGTAATTCTTGCAAGTAGAGGACTGAAATACTATGACATTATTAAAATATCCAACATTATCATAACTTTTAACTTCGAAGCTCACGAGTTTGTTTGTTTCTTTTTTCAATTCTTTCTTCTTCAGGATTTCACGTACGTCACACAACAGTTGTAAATATAATGTCACCAATAAATTATCTCATTTGGGGTAAAAAGGGAACTCTTGGGGGTAATGCTCAATCATTGTGGGCATAGAAAATTTGCTAGAATCCGCTACTTTTAGGGTTAACAGTAATGTTAACATAAACTTGTATAATTTTAATATTGAGGCATCATATTGAAACGGTCCGTTTTTTTCAAACCGTTTAAATTTTTTAACCGGCCTTCAAAAAAAAAAAAAA
>MUZC01000265.1:280413-344214 GCA_002072015.1 Radix auricularia
TAAATATTTGGCAATTGAAGATATTCCGAGCTCTGCAATGGAATACTATTTTTTTTATCTCTGTAACTATTCCTATGCCTATTTTACTTGGTAATGTTATTTAATTTTAATTATTTAGATTGATTTGATTTATTTATTTTGATTACTTTAATTTTAATGTTTGTCAAATGTCTATGTCCTCATCTTTGAAACTCTTTATGTATAGAAGATGGTAAGTGAGATTTAACAGAAATTGTTTAAGAAAAAAAAAAATTTTTAAATAAAAGTATTACATCACCATTATTACTATTAATTCTAAGTTAGTTATGTAGCAGTGTGGAACTAGCATTTAATTATATTATACAAAACTTTTAATGTGTTAATGTTATACAACATAATAATATACTATACAAGTTACAAATGTAATTAAATTAAAGCACCCTAAATGCCTTGAAATGCTAATACTAATACTATCCACTGATACTATAAGTATAAGATTTTTATACTAGAAAACTAATTATAATTAATAATAGTAATAGTATTAGGGTCTGATATTAGTTTAGAACTATATATCTTTGTAAATTCAATTTAATATTACTAATTATTAACTGTAATTGTAATAGTTAATAGTATTAGTAATAGTAATAGTCATAGTATAGTCATAGTAAATAATAAACGGTAATTGAAATAACTCATTACTCAGAAAAATCAAGTTTAAATATAATCTTTGGTGTTACTATTCTATTCAATATCATTAAACTTACTAAACCTATTAGTAACTGCGATCAATTCTTATCAGTTCAATATATAATTATATTTAAGCAGTACATTGTATTTAGAATAAATTGATTTAAAAAAGACATTTCCGACAACCCCGTTTTTAGTTTGAATGGGGGATGACTCGGGATATTGTTCCTATTTCCACATGTAAGTCCTAAAAGTTTGGGGAGTCATAACTTTTTTCAGCCAAAACCAATTTTAAAGAAATAAAGTTATTCAGGTTTTAAAATAAAATCAAAATGGGGAATATTTAACCTTTAGATGGTACCCGTTAAGATAAAGTTTATTTTAACGTTTATTTCATACCACCCTTTGCAATAGATTTATAGTAAGCCGGTGCTGAGATCGACCTCGCGGTAAAAATAGCATCAAAATACTAAGCAATTATGCGGTAAACGTCACGAATGAAGAAGAGCTCTCTATTTTGAAAAATGTTACGTAGAACGCAAAAGTAACGCTATCACCGCAAAACCATAACAAAATACGCCATGACAGTTTTGGCGTGAATTTACGACATGCGCAGAAAGATGCATGAACGAGTATCGAAGTACCTACTTATGAAAATGAATGACTTATGATGACTTATTACTTATTTTATACTTATAGACTTACTACTTATACTCAAATAACGTATACTTATACTAGTTATACTACTTATAACTTATACTCATACTAGTCATACTCATACTACAGTCAAACCCACTTACCTCGAGCTCGGTTAGCTCGACCACCCTATTATGTCGACGTTTTTTATTGGAACCGCCAAATTCTCTCTTTGTCTTAGCATTTTCTTGTCGTTTAATTCGATTTTTTAAAGTCGCTGAAACCTCATAACACGAGCACAAAAAAGGGTCAAATTTGCCACTTAACATTTGTTATCTCGATCCCCATGACCAATCACCAGCTTTTGAAAATGTTAGCTATGATTTTTTTATAACCAAGGAAGGGAAGTTTCTGCCTCACCAGGGTCTGCTGGTGACATCACAGCCCACTTGCATTTTGCTCTCAGCGCTGTGTTGCTTCTGGTACTATGGCAATCGCCGGCTTTTGAAATTCAAGCAAGTGGCTTTGAAGGCACAGTATCGCTCAATCTGTGAATCACTGCAAAAGGCGTTATATTTAAACTTAAACAGTCTTTAAAAACGAACACTAGTGATGGGAAGATACCAAAATCATAGGCTGCTTACTGTAAACAAGGCTCCCCAGATTTTAAAATATATAATATAACAGACTACAGACAGTTTACCCACCCCCACTCTCAATCCCCCACACCATTGTTGTTGGTTAGTCCTATTAGCATCAAGTTACCGAAGGAATTCTAAGTCCATTGTAAACTGAGGGGATCGTATGGAATTAAAAAAATGTACCGTGTGCAGACTTGTTGTCATTGGCAACCATTCATCCTTCAACCTCATTTTGACTATTACATGTACTGTACTACTGCTTTGTTCTCATTGTTTCATTCATAAGAAGTGGTCATGTGCAAAAGCCATTTAACTATTGGTTAGAATTAATTAAAATATGTCAAAGTTGAAGGTTCAAAAGGAGTACCTAATTTATTTGTGTTCGTTTATATAGAGAAGAGTTCGCTTTGTCATGAGTCATGTATAGGTCACGATAGACCATTCTGAGCTGAGGGGACGGACCCAAAGAAGATGATGGTTCGGGGACAATGAGGGGATGTGTAGGTTACTTATTTGTGTAGCTTGTAAGGAAAATCAAGCAAGTGGCTTCGAAGGCACAGTATCGCTCAATCTGGGAATCACAGCAAAACGGCGTTATATTGAAACTTAAACGGTCTTTACAAATGAACGGTCTTAAAAACCTTACGAAAGAGTGAAGAAATAGTCCCGATATTCCGATACGATTCTGATTAATCGTCCCATCACTAATTAACCCACAACACGTACATAAAGAAATTTGAAGCGCATGTTAATATTTTGCCGCCATATTGGTTTTCGCTTTAACTCGATCATCGGTTATGTCGATGCCATTTTCCATACCCCAACGCCGTCGACTTAAGCGGTTTTGACTGTAGTTATATTCTGTCTTATCAATACTTACACTTAGGTCTGAAATAAACATTTCATTTTTTTCATCAATTACTCATTTAACTCTAACTCTAATTTACTCTAATGAATTATAATAATAAGTTAAAAAATTAATTTAAAAAATAACTGGGGAGGGGTTCTGAAAATATAAATAAATAAATAAACAACCAGGAGAGGGCCCTCCCTCCCCTCATATATTCTAAAATTATAAAAATCAGAACTATATTATACTATTACTATTATACTATGCCTTTTTTAAAAGTCACGTGCCATAGCAACAAGATGGCCGCCAGTAACAACATCACGGTCGACTGTCTTCGTGTTTACCAGATAAGATAATTCAAGACAAGCCAGATCGACTCATCAAATTATTTCATAATAATAAATAATTTAATAAAGTCTAAATTAAAAAGTTTATAAAGCTGTGGCTATTTAATTTATTTGAGATATTTGCTATTACTGCCAATTACTATCCAGACTATCCTCTTTTGGCATTGGTACTCAGTTACTCAGTCTCAGCTACTCACCGATTCATTGTCAGATTTAGTTCACAAAAAACAATAATAGTAATAACACAAGAAACAATTTAATAACATTTAAACTATATGGTAGCAAGTCACAATTGTTTTTTGAGAAGAAATAATATAACATTACAAGAAATGATTTTAAAAATTAACTTAAAATGCAAAAAAATCTTAATTTTTTTGTAAAGATATGTGTACAATTGTCTAGGGCCGATTTGTCCGGGGCTGTTTTGACCATTTGTAGTCTTTTATGTATCTTAAAATCTGGGGAGCCATGAAGGTATCTTATGATTTAGGAAAAACTTCCACAAATATAATAAGTTCACTAACAAATTAACAGAAATAATTTTCTTTTAAATTCAACTGAAAACAATAACTTTCAAATGCAGGGGTCAATATATTTAATATTATAATTATACTACTGCAACAATTATTTGGGGCAAGCTGAGTGTTGATTAAAGTTTTTCTCATTAAATGAAATTGTTTGCGTTATTTTGAATTCAATACTTCATATTTGTATTTAAATGGAAGTATTGATAGATGTGTTTATATAAAGCCTTTCCAATACATTGTGTATATTGTAGGCTTCAAAAGCAAGTTAACACACTTTTCTAATCAACTCTCAACTTTTATATCAATTAAATATGCTAATATCTGGGCACAATAAATACATTATATCTATGTAATAATGGCTAGGAATCGGAATCATGTCAGGAATCAGGATAATTGGGGAGAATCTGAATCGTTAAAAAAATTTGTATCATCCCATCACTATCTTGAACCCTTAACTTACAAAAAAGGAAGAATTAGTCACTTGACTTACTTAATTTTGGCTCTCTCATTTCCCATTGTAACCAATTGTTCTGCTTTTGAAAATTTTAATTATTAAGATTGTTAAAAGCATTCCTTCTTTTAATGACCAGTTAACTGCTGGAAAAAAAACACATGTTAACCCATCCTGTAGGGAGGTAAATATCCTTAACCTCTCCAAACCCACAAGTGACAATAAGTGTAATATATTAAGCAACACTCCACAGGTCATCCATTAACATTTTTTAATGTCACCACCAATCTCAATAGCTCTCATGGGATGCCCAGCAACTCAGTGAAGTCGCATTAAATTAAAAAAAAAAAATCACCCAACTTCTGGAAAAACTGTGGTAAAATGGGAACTTAGCAAAAAATATGTTCAAAGGCCATATTATTTTCAATAGTCAACTTGTGTGGAGGATATCACAATTAAATGGCTTGTTTTAAATTTTTTTTTTTTTTTTTGTATGCCCTTAGTTGTTAGCAAACACATCAGGTGTGTTCATTTTATAGCTTATCAGTCACTTCATCAAACAAATTACAACAATTTTATTGTTTAAAAAATACAATAACTTCAAAAACATGTAAGTTTATTTTTTTTATTATTATGTATACCTATGTAGCATTGTACCCCAACCTTAGTCTGGGATCTCCTCACTTCTTAAATAAACCTTTAGAAATCATCATCATCAGTCCAGTGGCATGGACACATCAACAGACAACGATCTCCACATTTGACTCTCTTGAGTGGTGGCCAGTAATTCATTCAATCTCATCTCTGTCCATTCCGTTATCTTGTCAAGCCAACATTTCCACTGTGGACCTCTTTGTCTGCCCTCTTTACAGTGCTTTGAGGGATGATTTTTATCAGGGTATTACATCGCAGCACATGATCAAACCATGCCATCTTGCGTCTCTTAATTTTTTTTATAATGGTCTCTTGGCGGTCTGCAATAGAGTTTGTTCTGTCCCAGACTTATTCATTGGTCTAGTGTTCTAGATTAAAGATATGTAGAATTTTTCTCATGCAGTTTTTTAAAAATGCCCGCAGCTTGCTGTCAATGGTTGCCAGTAGTGTCAAAGTCTCACATCATTAAAGGCCAATCTTCCTAAACATACATAATTGGTAGGGAGTGATGCAGTAGGCTTAATTCTACATGATAGAAGGAGTATTTTATTCATTCAAATCAACATGATGTTTACAGAAAATTGTTTTGGTTCACAAAGGATAAAAGGTTAAAAAAGGTCACACGGCATGTGTCCAGTAATTTTAATAAGAATACAGGACTAAACACAAACCATAGAGAAATGTAGGATGCAATAATCTTCTGTACAGAAGGAGCGTCTGTAACATATAAGATAAGAAATCCCTGTTGCAGCTAACAAATAAAACTTCCTGTTCAATGTCTTTTTATTTGAAAATTTCAGTCGTTGTTTGAGCAGTGCAAAGTCTGAGGATACAGAAATCACTAAAGTTTCACTGACACAGAAATTGCCAGGACTGCCAACACCACAGTATGCTACTGCTTCTGTTCATGCCTATGATACACATGTGACAACACTGGATAATGGCTTACGAGTTGCATCTGAGAATAAGTTTGGACAGTTCTGTACTGTTGGGGGTAAACTTGGTTTAACATTATTTGCATGACCTTAAATTTTATGTAATATTATGCTATAAAATATGTAAATTTGCATAAATGATATCTAATGGTTTAACAATATTTTTTAAATGGAAAAAGTGGTGCATCATTTTGATGGCAATTTGTCATTTTAATCAGTTTCTGACTTTCTGATTCAGCTGGTACTGACTACAGACTACATCTTAGAAAAATTATACATCTCCAAGACTTTGCTTAAAATTTTGAACATTTAGCTTTTACTTCAACCTATTATTAATTACATTAATAAACTCTGTTTTGTAGTTCTACTGGAATCAGGATCAAGATTTGAGGCTTTATATCCTAGTGGCATTGTACATTTTGTGGAAAAAATGTCATTTGGGGTAAACAAAATTTTGTTATGATATATCATAAATTGTAATGTACTATTCTATCAATGCATATAGTTCTTTTTATTGACAGTCGAGTATGCCTTTAAATTATTTTTTATTCATTTTGAAATTAAAATTCATTTCTTGGTATTAATAATTTAGTGTGTTAAAGATCATCTATTTAATCACACATTGTTTCATATGAGTGATTTTGTAACAGAATTCATTTAAACATATTCTCATTGATACAGACCACTCCTTCATGGAGCACCAAAGACCAGATCTTACAAGAGCTCGAAAAAGTTGGAGGTATCTGTGATTGTCAAGCTTCAAGGTATTTAACTCTTAATGTGCCATAAGGTTCTCGGAAAACTTCCGCCTCAGTCCCAGAAGAATTTTCCAAATTGAGATCAACCGGTTATGAAATTTAAAAAATTGTGTAAAATCCATTTATATTATTATTGTCATACTGACTTCACTTTTAGGAAAAGAATGGTTATTTTAAGTATCCAAAAGACCGCATTGAGTTTAAAGCTATTTTTACCTGTAGTTTTGTACTATTATTTTAGTAATAAAGTATAGCAAAATCGAATCTTCAAAAAAAATAAACCAGTAAAAACTACCAAAAAACTTTGCAAATCGAGTGATAACTCTAGTGAGGGAAACAGCCACCATTGCTGGAAGTCGAATACACCTTTTCACGCACTGAAGAGTTTTTAATTTCTTTAATTTTCGTTTCTAAAGAGAAATCTATCTAGGCGCACTTTACCTCGCTTTGGTATAACGGTGATGCCCACATTACCACGCTGAAACACATTAAGAGTTACATTAAACATCCACATAAACTCTTTTGCATTTGAATAATGGAACTAAAGTGTATTTTAATTAACAAGGCTAAAGCATTCAGCCATACTTTTTTTTTGTTTGTTAAATCATTGGTCATATACCATCATATTTGGTTTTTAATACTCAATATGTGTGGATTAATTATTTTTTATTGTTGCACTGTTTTTCATTGGTTTGCTCCTCATGGCTTTCATTTTCCACAGAGACACTCTGGTGTATGCAGCGTCTGCCAGATCTAATGGACTTGATGTCGTCATGAACATCTTGTCAGATGTTGTTCTGAGACCAGTGTATCCTGAAGAACAAGTGAGTTGTCTAATAGATCACACAACATATGTGATTTAGATAACATTATTTATTGTGTGATGCTATAAGAAATATATTTCCTTTTTTTAAAATATAATTTAAGATGGAAGATGCAAGGCAAGCCATTAAATTTGAAATAGAGGCCATGCACATGGATCCCAACCCTGAACACTTACTGGTAGAGATGATTCATGCAGTAAGTACTGAAATAGAATCAATAGTCTACATAGACCCACATTTGAAGTCTTATCAATCAAAGTGAGGCATATAAGTTTGAAATTGTTGGTTAAGTTATCTTTTTTCTAAGTCTTTAAATGCCCAGTGAATTTTTTAAAAATATATTATTTTGAACTCAGTCTCTAATACTTTATTTCTTTTTAATACCAGGCGGCTTACAAAGGCAATACATTAGGCCTTCCTCGTATCTGTCCAGAAGAAAACATACCATTAATCACCAGACCAACACTGTACTCATACATGAAAGGGAGACACCATCCCAAAAACACAGTGATTGCAGGAGTGGGGATTGACCATGAGAAACTCATTGAACTGACCCAGAAGTACTTTGTCACAGACAAGAGCCCAGTGTGGTTAGCCGAAGGTGAAACTTGGGGTCAGCAAGAGATTGAACCCAGGTGTATTTCTCAGTACACAGGAGGAATTTTACAGGTGTTAATCATAATCTTGAAATGTAGTCTAACTGATTTACTTTGTCTTGCTGCATGCCATCACTTGATACGTCTTACAAATTAAGTTTTACGTTTAGACCTGACTCGTCCATATAAATATTTTTTCAGGTTGAGAAAGACTTATCCAATGTCAGCTTGGGACCAACACCCATGCCAGAGTTGGCTCATGTCGTGTTTGGTCTTGAGAGCTGCAGTCACAAAGATCCCGACTTCATTGCCTTCTGTGTGCTGAACATGATGCTAGGGGGTGGTGGATCTTTCTCTGCTGGGGGACCCGGCAAGGGGATGTACACTAGACTGTACCTTAATGTTCTCAACAGGCAAGGGCACTTACTTCGTTTGGGTTGGCATCAAGAAAAAAAAAAAAGAGTTTCAGGCATAGTTTTAAACGATTTCTGTGTCTGTTGTTGAAGATAAAAGTTTGCATCTCTTTTCTGCAGATATGTATGGATTGAAAGTGCCACCGCTTACAACCATGCCTATGATGATAGTGGTTTGTTCTGTATTCACGCCAGTGCTCACCCATCAAAAGTAAGTATGGTAAATAATGTAGATCCAGCTGGTTCAAATTATTTCCTGGGTCTCACTTTTTGTTGAAGTTGCATACGTCAGTAAAGTTGTATGCACTTGTTTTCCAAGTTAAAAAGAAAAGTCCCTTTCATGTTATAAATAAAATTAACTCATAAAATTAGGAGTTTGTTTTAGCCTAAGTGTAAAATTTGAAATTGTAGGAAGGATCTGTGAATAATGTAAAATACCAATACTATGATATGAAAATATGTTATTGTATAATATTAGGCCTGTTAACAATTAAATTTAATCGTTAACTTTTGAAAAATTACAGATTAATTAATAGTTAATTTTGTTAAAGCTAAAGATGTATGATGTCATTAAACTGAAAATTTCAAGGGAAGTAATAAAAACAGGCATTTGATGTTTTAAAGGTTATTTTTAAAACACAGTTAGCAATAAAAATGAGTTAAATAACATATTAAAGTTTAGGCACTTGGATTCTTGGATGAAAACTTCAAATTAATTTTAAAATATAAAAGTAATACAGCTATATAGAAATTGTTTGATCATTAACAAAAACATAAAGATCATCATTTTATCCCAAGTGGTCCAAAAGTTATGATTTTTTTTTCTAAGACCTCATTATCACTTTTTTTTACTATGTGTTTTACTTCACATTTTGTACCCTTTTATGGCATTTTTTGAAATTCCATTAACTTAAGTATTTAATTTAATTATTTTTTAAAATATAATACTGTTAGGAGATATATTTAAATATAAGAAGTTCAATATAATGTCAATGAATTTAAATTATGTTAATGTTAATTAATTAAAAACAATGGTTTTTTAAATCAATGTCCTTATAAAACAGGTTACTTTAAAGTTTACATATTCAACATTTGTTTTTAAATGCAGAAGTTTGTATTTTTTAAAAAAATAACTTTTATTAATAATTAAATATTAATTAATAAACCAAAAAAGAATTTTAAAACATTTCTTTAATTTTAATCACTATTTTATCAATTAATATAATTTTAACCCTTTACTGGGCGTAGCAGCCAAAAGCGTCTTATCCCCCAAACGGGCAAAACGGCCAAAAACGGCCGGTACTACCAGCAGTCAAAATCTAGCGTTTTTTTTTTAAATCGTGAGACCTCCGGTATGTGATTTCCTGTTTCTTCTGTTGTGGATGGATTTCACTACATTTTTCATACGTGTTCTCTTTGTTGTGTTCGTTTTTTCAAATTTTTTTCATTTTTTGTGTGTGTGAGTGTTCAAAATAGAATGATGGTTTGGATTCTTGAAGGGATAAAGTGGAGTTTATAGGCTTAAATTTAACAGAAATTGAATTGAGAAAAATGTACTTTGAGTTGGATGAAAAGATCCATAGTGAAATTAATGTTAGTATAGTGCAAACATCCAATCTTTCAGTTAGACTGGAAATTTTTGCTTGTATAGGGTTGTTCATTATTCACCGGAAGTACTAATAATAGAATTAAAGAAAATCTATTTATAACTCAGAACTGTGTAAGGACGGTTTTTAAACTTGTCTTCATTATTTCTATAGAAATTGAGCGTTTTGCGTAGTCAAATACTTGTATACAAACTTAATTTTAGGAAATTTTTATATGTACAAAATTATTTACAATACTTGGAGGTATATATTTTGTAAAAATGGTATATCGTTGCGCTTATGGAACATGTAACAGTGACTCTAGATACAGGGAGCGTTGGCATATGCAGGGTGTTAGATTTTATTCATTTCCTCACAAAATAGCACCTGGAACATCATTTTCTGTTAGTACAATAACACTATTAGCAAGACTGTTGCCAGCCATGTTTGAGAAAGTTTGACCTTATTGCCAACAAAGAGCCTAAAAATAGAATATGACCGAATGCCTTATGACGTATTTCCGGTCTAAGAAATGAAGTACCCTATATAGTGTCAGTAGTGCTTGTTTGGACTTCTTAAAAAATGTTATTGGAAATTCTTTTTTTGGGAGGATATTGATTAAAAAATACAAGACCTGACAAGGATAAAAAGGTAAATAATCAAAATAGAATTCATTTTTGTTTATTGTGAATTTTATTTCATTTAAATATTTTTAAACTCCATAACTTTGGAGTTTTTACCGACGTACCCCTAAATATCTCTAAATTGTAAAAAAAATCTTGCCCGTTTGGAGGATGAAAATCCGTAAAACTCTGCCCAGTAAAGGGTTAATCGATAAAGAAACTTACCAATTAATCAGTAATTTCCGCAGCCCTATATAATATATTTGCCCTTTTAATGAGATATAAGAAAGATTCTGATGCTCCGACTCCACATGGTCTTTAATATTGTTTATAATATCATAAAAAAGGAATATCTCTATGAAACTCTCCTGGACTTGTTACTGAAACAAGTGTATGAAACTGGTACATGCAGCATAAAATCATATATAACAATTCTTGATTAAAATATGATGCTATTATAGTAGAAACCAGTTTACTAAAATCTAATCTGTTCTTACAAAATACACTGAACTTCCCTGAAATACATTGCAGTAAAAGCATGACCCACCTTCCAACTGTCTATAGCACTTCATGACAACTCAAGATCAGCTAACTCATGCCTACTTTTAATAGTGGTACTATCACCCAAATACAAAGCCTTAAGTTCTAGACATAAATAATTATATAACATTCACTCACATTAGATCACAACAAATTTGCTGATTTATATTGTTAATTTACTTTCCCACAGTTGAGAGAACTAGTAGAAGTCATTTTAAGGGAAATTGTGTTCACATCCAGTATGGTTTATCAGGTAAATATTACTTTAACTATAAAAGTTATTATAATGTTCTTTTATCTGTAACTTTGTTATCTTTGAATGCGGCCCACATGTTGACTTGTTACATGCACCGTTATATCATGTCCCAAAATTTAAAAAACAACTTTTACCATCCAATCCCTAGACAACAAACCCAAAAAAGCTGTATTAAATAAAACACAAATTACACAAACTGCCTTATGTTCAATTTTATGTGTAGGATGAGCTTAGTCGAGCCAAGCGCCAGCTACAGTCTATGCTTATGATGAATCTTGAAGTGCGACCGGTTGTCTTTGAAGACATTGGACGTCAGGTTTTGGCAGGATCTGCAAGACGCACACCTCAGTTTTACTATGATCAAATAGGTCAGTAAAAAGAGACTATAAGATATAAGCCATAGAAGGTGAACTTGTGTGTAATGTTTAGCTCAAAAAAACATCTGGCCACCATATTGATCTGGTGAATCAATAATTTATTTATGTCATCTGTGGTTTTAAGGCAAACAAATTTCTTAAAATCTAGGCTGAACTTCTTCCTCGTAGTCAAAACTGCCTAAGTCCGCACTCATTTTTTTATAATTATAATGTTGAGTGGGGGAAAAAGGCTGTCACAGTTGAAAAAGGTTGATTATGTGGGGGGGAGGGGAGTCAAACAGCAAAGTTTTAATTCTGTGATAATGCATAATGAAGGGGGTGGGAATTATTCTGACTGGGTTTAGTTAATCACAACAAAACAATGTTTTATGAGTTATATAGATGCCATTATTCTTAATAACATAAGATCACATATACTGATACTCAGCTTTGTTTATAAAAGTTGTAACAAAGTGGTGTTCAATCAACACTCAAAATATATTGTTTTAGAAGTTAAAATTGCTTACTTGAATGTATGTCAAAGCAAATTTAATAGAGAGGAATTGCATGCCTTCCTGCTGCCAATGTGTTGATGATTATGTCTAATTTCATAACAAAGTACAGGATAAAGCAGATCCAATTGCTATTTAGACATGTGTCTATTAACAAAATTATATTTCTTTAAGGATGGTTCACTCTCCATCTTAGTTTCAATTTTAAAAATGTGGAGAAATCCATCATCAGAATTATACACAATAAACAAATTTAACTCAATCAGTCCTTTATGCTACTTTTCCACAATACTTGAATATGAATGATCATATCTTCATTAGAGAACTGTTAAGACCATTCAAGCTGCCAGACTATTTATTCCCATAATAATTGGTCAACCACATATTTTGTCACGTGAAAATGTCCTTCAGTGAGAATAATCAAGACTTATTTTTCACAGCATTTTAATATTTTAATGAATATTATCAGCAGTTAACTAATGGTATTTGACTTCATTAAAATGGACAAGTAATATGCAGCCAAACATTCACATATCACAGGCTAACTAAACATAATAAAATGATTTAGAAATCCTATTTTATTCACTGTATTTATTTCACTAAACCCTATATTATGGTCTTTACTGAACCACTACACATACAATATCAACCATATAATCTCATTCTACTTGTAGTGAATAAGTCAGGCTCAAAGAAATGCATAACATACTTTGTTGTTTAATACTTTTTAGGTAACATAACAGAGCGAGATATCCAGCGTGTGGCCTCAAGGATGTTAAAGAGCAAACTTTCAGTAGCAGCCTATGGAAGTCTTTCTGGTCTCCCAGCATTTGAGGACATGGAAGCTGCCATCTTAAGCAAAGATGGACGCATGCCAAGCAAACAGAGTTTTTCTTTATTTCGTCGATAAATAACAGCTCAATTTAAATTGTTTTGCTTTTACCAGATCAATACAGCCATTTTTTTTTAATAAGTCAGGGTGAGAGATATAATTTTTGAATAGAAATATACTGGTGTTACTTTCATCTATAGACATGAAAATGATATTGAATTGATATTTCCTTTAAGAAAACCCAACTCTAGTTTAGTTGGCTTTCATTTTAATTAACTTTGTTTTTAGGATTTAAAAATATTTGGATTGTAGAAAATAAAAAAAACCAAATTGCTTCATGTTTAAAGTCATAATTGTTGTCCTTTCCCCTTCCTGTCTCTTACTAGACAGGGGTATCACAAATTTGAACTGTCTGTTTCAGTTCTTAAACAAAATCAATGACCAATATTTATAGCAAGGGCATTAATATCTTTTCTACATTTTCAATTGAAACATTTTTTTTTTTAATTGAATGTATTGCTTATTAAAAATATATTTTCCATTTGAAGAAATACTTTGTAGAATAATTTTACCTGTCCTATTAAAGTAAGCTTTTGATTACTCAAAAAAGGGGTACACCAGTAGGTAAACAATTTAACAGTAAAGTTTTATTGAACAAGAGAGTTCATACGTAACATATATTATTACATTACACTGGTACACTTCTAAGGTGTTTTACTTTACTACTTGGCATCAAAATGTGTATGTGATCAGAATTTGTCACTTTAGAAAGGTCCTATATATATATTTATATATAAATCTGAATGGTGTTAACACTAAAATTTGACATACCTTTGATTAAAAGTCATTTATTCTGCTATAAGTAAATTAATATTTCAGATAACATTGTCCCTAACTGGTCAATAAGCATCTAGTTTTTACCTGGATTGTGTACAATTCTGCATGTGTTCTGGTCTTTGTTCTGTGCCAACTCTCCATGCTCCACTCTGCACTTTGTGTATGAAAAATGAAGAGTTTATTATTTTTTTTAATAACTGGTGCTGGCGTAAAAGATATAGTATAGTCGTCTGGAGAATCTACAACTTACTGTGTTCACATTTCATATAAAACCATTTTTAAAAACTTTCTTTCTACTCACAGATCCATCATGTGGCTGTCTATAACATTGTTGTTAATCTGTTTCCATATCTTTCAGTATCATTAAGATTTCCATATGCCCTAGGCCCTAGACACTACCAAAATTTCTACGGCTTATGATAGGAATGGTATGGCTAGGGAAAATACAACCTTTATTTAATTCTTTAATTTAGTTTACCCACATTATTTAAGCATTAGCAATAACTATAAATTAAAATTGTAAAACTAAAACTTAGTATGAAAGCTTACATCAATGTGATGCCTTATAAAGGTTAGTTGATAGTTTTAAATTTATTGAAATGCATTGGGCTAAGAAATTCTGCTAAAAATGTTCAAAGAAATTGATTGATTTTCTACAACCAAATTAACTACAGAAAATTCTCTGCTTGAACTTCATGAACATTTTCATAAATTTTAATTAAATTTTTTTTTTTTTACTGCTGTCTTGATAGCAAGGTTGTAAAAAAAAATTGTTTGTGACATCCATTAAAAAAATTGTGTCCCTCTATGATGGGTCATGTGTTTACACGGGTTGTAAATTGGCCCTGGTACTTTGACTTGGATCACTCCTTTGAGGTTTTTATTGTCTACGCTAGTAAGGAATATCACTGAAGCCGTTATTTTTAGAATGCATTTTGTATACATTAGGGATTATTCATTACTTTGAAGAAAAAAAATTAAGAAGTTTTATTTTCTTAATATTCTTCTAAGAATCTCTTTTTTTAAAATAGAAAAATCAAATTGTACATTCATTCTCTTGCTATATTACCCATTACAATTAATTTATTATCAAGATATCAATTTAATGTCCACCAAGAGAGTCACTTTTAACACTGTGACATGGAGAATTCATGATGAAAAGATGTAACTGCATTTATAATAAATAGCTATTTTAAAGTTAGATTAGATCTTCACTGCGTTATTATATTTTTAGCTCCTCTATTTCATATTGAAAATTAAATAATTATATAATACCCTTTTTTCTAACAAAAATATTTGATTATTTTAGAGGGTAAGTTTTGTAGCTCAGTGCAAATGGTGTAAATTGTGTTCTAATAATGTTGATAAAATTTGTTTTAACCCTTAAAATGACACATGTGAATGTTTTTTTTTTTGTTGTTTTTTTTTACATTAATATAAAAACCTACATTACAAGATATGCACCTTCTTCAAAAATCATTGGTGGAAGTGAAGCATTGGGTGGTATCGGATCGTTTGTTTGTCGATTGTTACAGTAAGTCTTATCATTCATTTGTTTTATATTGAAAAGAACTTTGTATTATACTGTTTGACTTAATTAAATTGCCTCAAAATATAATTTTGTTTAAATTTTTGCTTTAAAGAATGGCAGTCTTGTTGTTAAAGTTTAAGCATTAAAAAAAAATCTTACTCTCTTCACTATTTTTATTAGGCTTTTAAAAGATTAAGCGTCTCATTCAATAAATAAAGTATATTAGAGAGCATTGGATGAATCATGTGTAGTCTAATAGTATGCAGAATGACATTCTTGTCTTTGCATTACAGTAAGATCCCAGATTTCATGATTCTAGGAGGCTTGATTAAAATAATTTTAGGTGGTTTATAATACTTATGTGTATGAAGCTGGATTACCTACATGATTGAAGGTGCTGTTCATCGATGCATCAGTAATGGCACATAATTTTTTTTTAAAAAAGTACCCATACATACGAGATCAAGTGCATCATGAAATCACACAACTGTTTAACTATGAATTTGCATGGTGCAGTGGTTATGTTATTTGATATGAATGTTTAATGTTGATGTTGCCCAAAATTGAGGATTAAGCAATTTGATTAGTAACAAACACCTCGTTAACAAAACGGTTGTTAGAAGAGATTAAAATGTTGATATGTAACGGTTTATTCAAATAAATTATCAATAATTACATCTTCTGGTCAAGAAGAAGGGAGCACGGCTCTTATCTCCCCCTCCCAACTGATTCTGCTTTGTGAAGAGTTTGCTGGAGAGTTGTGTGGTACAAGACATAGCTTGCCGTTGTTACGATGTAAGGGTGTATTGAAAAGAATTATGATGGAATCAAACAAGGACATTAGAAATTGTCACTGTTACATGTGGTTAAGACTAGTGTTCAGGGATATCAGACGAGCAGAAAATAAGCCAAACAAAACACTTGAGACGAAAATTAAAGAAGTTATGGTTCTCTTGCCATTCAGGGATCTGCATAAAATTTTATATACAACACTATGTAAACTATGTTCATTAAAATCAACAGATGTCATTTTAAGCCTTTCGGTTTTGAATCTTTGTACTATTTCGGTTCTTTATAAATTTCAGCTTTAAAAAGCGCTTCTACACACACACAGCTCATAAAAAAATAACTGCATGCCCCTCTAGTACTATAGTGGCTACCAACTTAGCACAATCCTACAAAAATCCCCTCGCCTATCTATTAGCAGCACACTCCTGCTCTCCGTAGTCACAGTCTATACTGAAGTATACTGACACGCTGTTCTGATGATTAAGTACTATGACAATGGTCCTGGTGACACGACATTGTTTAAATTATGACACTATGACTATGACTATGTCATGTTCTAATCGTGGTCACAATATGGTTCAGTGAATTCCTTTTCTAGTATAAGTAGCATTTTGCTCTGACACCCTGATATATTGCAAGTCTAAAAGATTTATTTAAATTATCGACATTATAATATTAAAGCGATTCATTAATACTATTGATATGCGTACAGATAGTTTGTGTAATTTGTTTTTTAAAATTAATATGTGAATGTGACAAGTTCGGAATTTAATATTTTAATAATATCCGAAGTTTTAAAAAGTCAACATTCGATTTTGTTTGTATCCGCCTCCGGTCAGACAGTCGTCTATCACAAAATCATGAAATCGAAATGAGTAGAGTGTTCATACTCACACTTGTTCGCCAGTAAGTAATATTAATTAATGAAATGACTAGACGGTACCGACTAGACTAATGACTGAATAATGACTAATGATTATTTTAAAGTTTTGATGTTTAATTAAAAAGATTGTGCAGTCCTTATCAGATCAGTGACGGATTTAGACTATATTATAAATATATAATATAGTATAGGTAAGTATAGTATAGTATAGGGCATAGGGCAGTATAGGCATAGGGCCTAAAATGGCGCCCCCTTGAGACCCCCTTAATGAACACTAAAAGGTATAACTAGAGCAGAAAAAAAGATTGTTAAACATGAAACTTTTAATTAATCACTAAACTGCAATATGACATTTGCTTGCTAAATATCGTAATTCAAAACTGCAATATCTGGTTTGTTCAGTCAGGAGCGTCGCTACATGGAAAAGAATAGAGAAGCATTAAAACAAATGATAGGCGTGCCGTTGTTTTAGCAAAACAGAGGACACGGAAAACAATCTTGCTTTATTGATGGTAGTTGTAGAAATACTGGAAATTTTCGTTAAATGTTAAGTTTATTAGCCAACTATGATTCCACTTTGGACAGTCATGTAAAGTTTAAAAAGAAAAATGAAATTTATTTAGGCAATGATGTGCAAATTGATTTAATTTAATCATTTGCATCTGAATTATCAGCAGCAACTGATAATAAAGTTAAGTCTTCACATTTCCTTTCTTTAATATTGATTCAACCATTAATATATCTAAAATTGATCAGATGTCACTTAACATTCAGTTTTAAAATTAAGAAATGTTGATGAAAGATTTATAGGCTTGTATACTTTGGTAAACAGAAATGCTGCAAATCTGCATTTGCTGAGAAGATTCTAACGGAACTACACATTACAAAAGCGAAACATTGACACCACAATCTGTGGAAAAAAATCATACGATGGGTCATCTATGATGTCTGGAATTAAGAGTGGGCTTAAAACTTTCACCCAATGTTGTGCCCATGTTTTGAATTTGGTCACTATCAAAGCAATTTCTGTACATAGTAATGTACAGTGGTTTTTTGGCTCAGCTGAAAGGTTGTATGCATTCTTTACGTCTAGTTTACCACGTCTACATACTCTTAAAAAGATCATAAATCTCAATATGAATCAACAGTAGATTTTCTGAAATGACTTTCTGATACAAGATTGACAAGCCGTAAGCATGCAGACGATGAAGTTGTTGGATCATTCTCTGCGATTCTAACCACTCTAGAAGATATAAATTCAGGGGAATCAACTTAACATAGAAGAAGTGTCAGAGCAGAAGCTGTGGGGCTATATGTTTTAATAACAAAATATTCTTTTATTTTTTCTGATGCTATTTTTACAAAAGCTGGTTGATATTTTCGAGGGTGACCCGTCAAAACGGCCCCTGACAAAAAGGCCCTGGTCAAAACGGCCCCCGACAAAACGGCCCCCGTCAAAACGGCCCCGGTCAAAACGGCCCCGGACAAAACGGCCCCCGACAAAACGGCCCCNCTGTCCATTTGCCATCGTACAGTGCATCGCAAAGAAACATCGAAAGGAAAAGAAAAATCACTCGAGAGCCACTTCAGAACCCTGGGACTGTTAGGGACATAGTCATACCACAAGCACTACAGACTACACTTAGAGGAATGCCTTTTATGTTGTGGGATTCAGGGGCAGTGGACCCAAATCGAATTCTGATGTTTGGAAGTAACGAAAATCTAGACAGCTTGAAAACCCATCAGCACTGGTTCATTGACGGTACTTTCAAAGTAGCGCCAAAATTATTCTTCCAAGTATTTACAATTCATAGTTTAGTGGAGCATAAAGCTCTACCTATGGTATACGCTTTAATGACATATAAAACAGAAGCCTCATACAACCGTTTGTTTCATGGTTTGAAGAATCTCCAGCCAGCTTTAAACCCAAAAAGTATTATGTCTGATTTCGAAAAAGCAAGCCAAAATGCTGTTGGACAAGCTTTTCCAGCTGCAGAAATCGTTGGGTGCCTATTCCATCTTGGGCAGAATCTCTGGCGAAAGGTGCAGCAATTAAACCTTGCTAATGCATATAAAAACGACGAAAACTTTCGTACACATGTCAAAATGTTGCTGGCTCTCAGTTTTGTTCCACCTGCTGACGTTGCTGCTGTCTTTGATGAATTGGTTCAACAATGTCCACCAGAAATGGCAGATTTAATAGATTACTGGGAGGATAACTACATCGGCAGAATGAGATTAAACACAAGAGTGAATCCACGATTTCCTATTCCACTCTGGAATGTACATGCTCGGGTTACAAACGGCCTGCCTCGCACCAACAATTCTGTTGAAGGTTGGCACCATGCTTTCCAACAATGTGTGGATTGCCACCATCCATCCATTATAAAACTTGTCGAACATTTTCGCAAGGAACAGGACCATGTCGAGATTCAGATGGAACGTTTTAAGCATTTATTAACGAAAATTGTTCCAAACTAGATGTTCAAAACAAAAATTTAAAGAAACTCAAATTTGCAAAAAGTAAAAGTATGGCAGGTGAACTTAGTAGAGATGAAAGAGCTGATGATCCAACTACTAGTTTTAAATCTGAAACGTCATCACTATCTTGGATACACTACTAACATAAATAGATGATCTATTTAATAACTTTATGGGCACAGCTATTTATTTCTATTGTATTGATCCATCAAAAATGTTGGAAGAAAATAAAGATTCTCTTCGAAGTTGATGCAAAATTTACAAACACATTAACCTTGAAGAAGCAATAGTTGAATATTATACCTTCAAAGATTTGTATGCATCACAACGTCCATCACAACGTCCATCTTAACGTCTATCACAATGTCCATCACTATCTACAACTAGTGAGCTACAACTTAAAGACTTTCTACCATTTTTGTTTGAAAAATAAATGGCATCAGGTCTCCCTAATTTGTCAAAACTGTATACTATTTTACTTGAATCTTCATGATAGCAGTGTTTGAAAATCATCAAAATTATTTGCACTCAAAAATGAAAAACGAACATCTGTCTGGATTGGCAATAATTTCAAATGAACATGAGAACTTTGACTTTGAATCAACGATAAATTGTTTTGCTTTACGTAGAAAGCAATTTAAATAAGACTCAGGGCTCTATATAAATTCGCATAAACTAAGTTTATTTCTTAGATCAAAAAATATACTATTGAAATAAATACACGTCATTATTTTGAAACAAATCTGTTTACATTGTTTCTTCTGTTTGACTTGTTCGATGATTTGGAAAATTTACTAAATTAGTTGGCTCATAATTAGTATTTCTAGGGCTGCAGACATAAATGATTGATTTTTCGAGTAATCATTAAAATGTTTAAATATTAAATGATTTTTAACGATTAATTGTCCAATCACTTACAAATAATTGGAAATTTTAAAAAATAAATAAATAAATAAAATAAAAAAAAATAAATTTAAAAAAAAGCGACTGATAAATAATGAATTTCCCGAAGATTACACATACATTTTGGTTTTAAAATATTGACTGACGGGAATGTTCAAAATGTTTATAAAGTTTGCCTACTTATCAAACCAAATGAAAAGCGTATTAAGCTAATGGTAGTAATGGCGTTTGACTCAGAGACAGAAATGACGACAGCTCTTCTGATGAATTACTGCGTTATGAAATGGAGATGAAAGTTTTTGAATCCATTAATCCTGTACAATGGTGGAAAGTTAATGAACACCAATATCTGATAATGTCATTCCTTGCAAGGACCGCTTTGAGCATGCCAGTTGCATCAGTTCCATGTCAATGATCGTTTAGTTCTGCTGGTTATATTGTCAGTTAGACCCGCTCATCACTTGAACCAATTAATGTCAACACACTTTTGCTTAGTTGGTGAAAATTTGATATATAAAGGAGACATTCCAGTGTTATTTAGATTTTCATAAAGAACGTTAAATAAGTGTTACGTATGACATCATAAATTAAATTTTTTTGGCTTTAATAGAAATTAAAGATTAATTAATAGTTAATTTTTCAAAAGTTAACAATTAAATTTAAATTAATCTTTAGCAGCCCTAGTATTTACCCAATGATTTGTTATTAGTAACATTTTTGGCGCCCCCTAAAATTCTCCTGGCCCCCCCACGCAGAAAAAGC
The DNA here is from genome assembly GCA_002072015.1 of Radix auricularia. NCBI lineage: Eukaryota > Metazoa > Mollusca > Gastropoda > Lymnaeidae > Radix > Radix auricularia. Next base: position 301,603 of record MUZC01000265.1, read on the forward strand.
TAAATCCGCCACTGGTCCTTATATTATTTCTTCTTCAGTCTTCAGTAATTTAATAATTTCTAAATAAATTGATTTCTTGTACTTGTATAGTAATGTATAGTATGCCCTTCCTACCTTAGTGAATTTCTCTCTGTCTACTCACCCACACGTCAGCTACTCACTAAGCTACACTGTTCAGCAGAACACTATGATACATTCTCTCTCACTCTCAGCTCTGTTTACTAAGGGTAAGACAAGAGGATAAACACTTAACATAATTTAGCACATTAAAAATTTTTAGAGCAAAAAAAAAAAAGTAAAATAGCTTAATTTAAACACTAAAATCAGAATTTAAAAAAAAAAATTAATGCTTTACAATTAGTTTTTCACGTGTCTTGTCTTATCTATACAGAAGATTATTGCATCCACAGACCATGCCGGTCTGTTGGCAAGTGATGCAGCATTTACAGGCTACGGCTATTAGGGTTCCATGCATTACCCAGCCGCATTTATTTCCCTAACAAGTGATTGGTACCTATTCAGAGCTGGGTGGACTCAGGGACATCCCAGGCCTAGGGTGGAATGCCTAGGCCCAGAGAACAAATCCTTGCCTTCACATGGATTTGAACCCGTGACCTTTAGTATGCCAGCGAAGCGTTTATGCCACTCGACTACCATATGTTTTGTTGAGTTTAAAGGGTTTTTTTTGGTTAAAAAAGGGTTTTTAAAATCAGACTTCAAACAAAATTCGTTATGCAACTATGTAAATCACAGAATATTAGTGAAATATACAATTTATATTTCATACAAATCGTAAAATAGTACTTTTATTTCAACAATAAAATAATGTTTTAATTTTAAATAAATTTCATAATTAGGTATGTTCAAATTTTTTTTTTAATGACTCAAAATCTAAAATGCGCTAAAATACGTGATTACCTAATAAAAGTACTAAGACACACACTAAATCATCTTTTGTGCCCCCAAAAAATGGAATTCTCTACCATTATACATTCGCAATATTCCAACTACAAACATTTCTTTTATGATAAACATAGCTAACATACACTATAATATGTTGTATTTAGTTTAGGATATGAATGTTTTGATTTGAATGAATTAATAATTATGTGTGTTACTGTTTTAAATGTAAAGCGCTATGAGCCCAGTTGCTTGCTGAATGGGATACACAGTATTGTGCTTTATAAATTATACATTTTTTATTATTATTGTATTCATGTCAAATATTGAAATTGACAACTAAAATATTTAATGTTAAATAGGGACAGAGAATGGGACTATAATAGGGGCTATAAAATTGGTGAGAAATGACTCATGATAAGAAAGTCTTCCGCTGACCTAGAGAGGGATGGGCGCTGCCAGGGTCTTCCATGCCGAGAATATTCTAATGGAAACATTAAAACCCCTACTATCTTGAAACAAAAAGAGGTTATAAGACAAAGAAAAAGGGACAGAGTTGGGGAAAAAAGGGATTTTTAAATAGTTAACATTATAATAATAGTAAAAAAATGAAAAGAATTTGTAAAAGGAAAATTGACCAATTTAAACTGTTTATTTGGTTCTATATAAATTTTTTAAAATACATAAATTAAATTTAGTCTTTATCTTTGAAAATAGTTAACTTTGACTATCGAAAGTTTAAAGCCTCCCTGTATTTGCAGATAATGATAATAAATAGATAATTTATATAGCACTGTATACCAGTAAGGAACTGGGCTCACAGCGCTTTACATGAAGGTTGTAACATACATATAAATAATAAATTAGCATCAATACCATAGCAACCCCATTAATTACAGTACATATAGCAAAAAGCTACTTTAAACATTAAAAGAAATGGTACGTCATAATTTTGAAAATAAATTCTGAAAAGATGTGTCTTAAGTGCAGTCTTGAAGCACTTCGTTGTTTGAATGCTACGGATTTGTAATGGTAGAGAATTTTTATATGTGTAAATATTTGCACCCTTTAACCTGTTCTGCTTAGTCTTTATCTTTAAAAATATTAAATACATTTTTTTAATATGCGTTTGCTGTGTATGCAGACATTATTAAACTTACTGCTTAACTTACTTTACTTTAATCTTGTGTGTTTGTGTTGATGATAGTGTTATAAAGTTTTTATTATTTTATTTTTAGTGGGGAAACCATGTCAAATAGAGAAAGAATCATGCAAGGTAAACAAAATTGTTATGTAAACATCATGTATTAAAAAAGGTAGAGGCATATTTATAAACAAATTTACCTCAGTTGCAGTAGATCAGTGGTTCTCAAACTTTTATGGGCGTGGACCCTTTTTTTATAGTCAAAACTTTCCCACGGACCCCTGCTATATAAATGTATAGCATACAAAGTTACTGTTTAAAAATACAACAACATTTTGTTAAGAATTATTTATTTAAATTTAATATTGTTTAATTTTTTTCATGACTTGGATGAACTTAAGAGATTTATGTCCGACTCAATGTTTGTGAGTAGCTAACACAAATCCCAATGAGCTCTAATATCTGGCATGTTTCTTATGATTGTGAAAAGATTATAACTGCACTGAATCCACATTCTACCAAATAGGAAGACAGGAAAGTAGTCAACAACTTTTGTACAAAAACCCATAATGCAGGATATACAAGTGGGATTTTTTTTGTAACCAGAATTTGTGGTATCCTTGTTCAAACAATTGCTTAAGTACGGTTTAAGTACCTCATTTGTGGATAATTCAATAAGTTGCTCCTGTATTAGTATGGATTCATCTATGGCTTGGATCTGAGTTTGTCCTTAAGAAAAAAGGGTTCAACACCACGTCAGAAATATCCAAGTGAAGAATGTCTTCAAATCTTTGGTTCAGGTCTGCATAGAGGCGTTAAGTGTTGACAGTAGGCAAACAAGTCTTCATTTCTCTTTGCAATGTCCAAATATTTTGAATATGAGAACATTCTCATTACCCCAAGTTTTGTTTATACAACAAATGATTTGCAACAAACGCAGAAATTACGCTGTTAGTTTTGATTAAATTTAATTGGTCACCGTGTAGTTTCCAATTAGTTTCTTTAAATTTGGCACAAAAAAGGCATGTCAGCTATGTCATTTTTGAGTTCTAAATTTTGTCTCAAATCATTGTCTTTGCCTTCCAGGAATTCCAGCACTGAATAAGAGAGCATAAAATCGATTTAAACATAAACTTTTAGCTAACAAACGTACTTCTGTGTGAAGTAGTAAACGATTATAGCTTTCAAGTTTTCATCATTTTCCAAAATTTAGTAAATAATTTCTCATTGAAGGCATTCCTTTGATTTTATTAACTGCCCTAATGACATAATCTAGTGATCCATGCAAAAGTACACTAAGATTTTCATAACTAAATTATGTCGTTTTATGACAAAATGCACTGAACATACATTTATTACAGCTTGTTTTAAGTATGCAAGAAAGCCTCTGTATCTTCTTACCAATGCCGGAATACTGTCAGTAGCAATCATCGTCATTTCCGTAAAAGGATAGTATTTTTATGGCATACATAAAGTGTCTCTGGCTTTCTCATGCATCAAACTTGACAAACCTTTCAATTAATCAAGCATTTTGATTGGTTACAGCTGTGGAAATGTTGTAGTTCTTTTTCTGTTTTTGGATCTAACAACTTAAAAATTTCTACAACAGCATTCATTGTTCTTTATTTTATTTCCATAATAATCAGGGACCCCCAAATCAATTTTAATTGTCCACAGACCCCCTGAACGGTTCTATGGACCTCTTGGGGTCCGTAGGGATCACTTTGGGAACCACTGCAGTAGATGATAACTAACAGGGTTATTTAAATCTGGAATGCTAGGGAATTTATTTTTTTAATAAACTCTTATTTTTTATTATGTAGTTTGTGACATTTTTTTACTCTTAAATTCAAAGTTTGAATACATTTTTCAAAAGAACCTTTTGAATTATTTCATATATTTTTAAACAAAAATTCTGTAAGCTAAGACTAAAACATTATAAAATGTAACCATGTCTCTGTACATATATAAAAGTAATTGAAAATGATTAAAAATATAAACATTGTACTAAACAATGGGAACAATAAGTTATAAACATTTTAATTTGGAAAAATGAACTATTTGTCACTGATAAAGCATTTACATTCAAATTTGAAAATAAACTTATTCCCAGGTCAGCTCGACACAAAGTTATCTGACCTTGGGAACATACAAGCAAAGCTTGTAGCTGAACGTTTGCAGGATATTAAGTTTTTACTGATGTTCTCCAGTGACTTGGCCAGGGCTGCAGACACAGCAAGGGCCATCAAAAGCTACAACACTGTCTCTTCGTGTGCTCTCATCTTAGACAAGAGACTACGAGAAAGGGTTTGTCCATCCTTATATTATATTTGATTTTAAACTGTGCATAATAACCCCTTAATAATAATAATAACCCCCTTTTTCAGTCCATGGCGGACTATGTGGCAAGTGAATTAGCGTTCACAAGTTTTATTAAGCCACCACTAACCAGCAAGGGATAGTGTGGCTAGCACAATGCCCCGGGGGTCCAGCCAGCACCAAGGCTCGAACACGTGACTATCTTCTGCTGAATTTCTGCAGTTGTTATTTGGCATTAAACTGGATGCATGTAACTAATGTAAGGGTTTAGATCCCCTCTAATGGCTGTAAGTCATCTGCCTAAATTCTTAAAGTACATTTTAATGAACTTTAGATCATTAATTTTGGTAAAGTGAAACTTTATTTCTTTATTTATTTCTTACTTTTTTATTTTAAACAATGCATCTTCAAAATGAACCTTTAATAATTTTGATATGTTAATGTTTAAAAGTAAAATTGGACCTTGCTAAGTCAAACTTCCTTAAGTTGAAGACCTCACTTTATAAATTAACTGTTAGGTCCCAGCCAAAGTCTGGGCCTATTATGCCATTTTCCATAACTCGAAAACTCTAAAAGTCAAATTGTTTCGGCTCCCTTTGAATTGACTTAGCAAGGTCTGCCTGTATTATATTTTTCTTTGTTAAAAAATTCTTCAACACGCTTTTCAATTTTTCAAAAAAAAAAAGATAAATGATTTGCTTTTGGTAGTAATGAGTTATACACAGAAATAAAGGAAGTTTATTTTAGGAAATACAATTTTAATGTATTTATTTTTACTATTTTCAAAAAAAAGTTATTTCATCATTGATATTAAGTTTTGCTTCATCATAAGCATTTTGCTGTAATCTTTAGAAAATATATCTGGATAAATAACTTGCTTTCTCTCTTTTAGGACATAATTATTATGTTACAATTAAACAGCATGAAATATATAAATATATTTTCACATATTTTTTGAAAACTTTTATAAAAAATAAACCAATTTTGTTTATCCTTTGTGTTAATGTGAGATATTAAATTAACTAATTATTATAAATCTCATGTCAGGGCTTTGGTTGTTTAGAGGGCAGACCATTAAGTGATTTTAAAACTGCTATGAGTGAGGCAAATGTCCCTAGTGAATTATTCACACCCGAGGGAGGAGAAACTATGGATGAGGTAGGTTGCTCTTGATGAAGTAATAATTATTACATTTTTACAAAATCTGTAAAATTATAGAGGTATACATTAGTATTTCATTTTGCAAAAATTGTATAGAGGTATTTTTCTTTTTTTTTCTTTCTCTTATTCAATAAGGAAAGGTTCTCATTTGTATCATACAGAATGGGACTGCATAAAGCTTTTTAATAAAAAACAAATTACACAAACTATTTGTGTAAGAAGAATTGTGTCTTCTACACAAATCATCATCATCATCATTTTTCCTTATGGAACATAGGGCCTCTGTCAAAGCTCGCCACTGTGCACGGTCCCTTGCCAGTCGTTTCAATTCTTCCCAGCTCTTTCCAGTTCTTCCAGCCTCATCTAACATGCTCCGTCTCCATGTACGCTTGGGTCTTCCTCGCTGGCGTTTGCCCTGGGGGTTCCAATCTAAGGCCTGCCTTACCCTGCTGTTATCTTTCCGAAGTGTGTGTCCAATCCATCTCCATTTCCTTTCCATGATTTGTTGTTCTACTGTCCTTTGTCCACACCTCTCCCACAGTTTGGAGTTTTCGACCTTGTCGTACCATTTTATTTTCTGAATATTTCTAAGGCATCTGTTGACAAAGGTTTGGAGTCTATTTTTGGTTGTCTCTGTCGTTCGCCATGTTTCGGATCCATAAAGTAGGACCGTTTTAACGTTGGTGTTAAAGATCTTTACTTTTGTTTTGACAGAGATATATGTAGATCTCCAGACCTGTTTCAGATTGGCAAATGCCTGTCGTGCTAGATTTATTCTTTGTTCTATGTCCTCATCAGTTCCCCCTGTTACACTAACCACACTCTGTCGAGTATCGTTGTCTAGGGTTTTAGGTCCCGAGGCTTACACACCAACAACTGTTGCACAATAATCCAACTCAAGTCCTTTTCTCATCAGCAATCTTTATTTACATTCATAGACACTTGTCAACTATGTACACTTCGGGTCTTCTCACTAACACATATCTCCGTGTTTCTCAGTTACAATCTAGACCCGGCGTACAGTCCAGCCGGCCAACACGGCAACTCTAACAGTTCGGGTATTCTCGTGTTCTCACCGGTGACTTGTCAACACCCCACTGCTCTCCGCAACATAACTCCTTGTCTGTCTCTTCCACACATCGAGACACACGAGTTATATACCGTGGCCTGGACTGTCCTTGCGTGGAATGAACAAAATTCCCATGTGGTTCACAGCTCAAAACATGAGCTTGTGACCAGGCAAAAGCACAACTCAAAAACGCAGTGGTTCTCATACCCCTGACACACTCCCAAGATAAACAAAGTTGTTTACTTGTTCCAAGGTACAGTTCGCTACGTGTATGTCTCCATCTTGCTGGTAGTTAACTTTTAAAAATTTTGTTTTTTGAATATTGATATTAAGCCCTACTCTTTTCCCAGTCTCGCTCAATGCTGTGAGTTTGTCTTGCATGTCTTGAAGTCTGTGGGACAGAATCGCCAAGTCATCTGCAAATTCCAGGTCCTCTAGTTTTTGCATTAGGTTCCACTGGATTCCTTTTCCTGAGCTTCTACACAAATAGTTTGTATAAATTATTTTTCCATTTGTAACACACTTTCCTTTTTATGTGCACCATCACTTAAATTCAAGCACAAATTGAACATGCATAAATGTTATAGTTTTTGTATCTTTCTTCTCAGATTTTTAGGGACGCTATTTGCCTTTCCAAAATATAATTTAAGTTCACCTAATTAGTAAGCTGATTTTGATCGTGTCAGATATCTATTACAAGAGGACTTCACTTAATGAGAAATAATCCTGTTATGGAGTGGATTTTTATAATGTTCTAAAAGAGCACTTAAGGTTGTACAAAGAGGTGGACAGTAATTCAACTAAAACCAAGCTCAAGCACAGTTTCTGCCAGTCGTTCTTCTCGTTCCCCAATTATTTATACCCAAAAAATATATTTTTCCTCTTCTGTGATTTACCAGCATCACTGTTAGATAAACCAAAACATTAAATTCCATTGAAGCAATACAAAGAAGATGTTAGTTACGTGTCACACTGTAGACTAGAAGCTGAGTGGTGGCCATGTGATTCAAGTCACCCATGTGATTCAAGTCACTTATGTTATGTTATGTTATGTTTACAGCCTATTACTGTATTTTACAGACCATAAGACGCTACAAGCAATTTTTTTTTAAATGTGTAATATTAACATAAATTTCAAGTATAAGACACACCTGAAATTTAAAGGTAATTCTTCAAAGAAAAAGGTGTGTGTTATAGTCAGTACTACCTGGATTTTTGCTAAGCCTTCTCATCTATGAGGGACACCCACCGATCATCGTGGGCGTCTGCACTTCCTCAAAGGATATAGGCCACCTACGAGAGACCTCTCGGCATCTCTATCCTGGGCCAGCTTCTCCAGGATATTCCATTCATGGCCACTTCTCTTGACATCTGCCTCATTTCTTGGTGCTAAGTGTTTCTTGGATGGCCTCTTTTACGTTTACCCTGTGGGTTCCATTTCAGGACTTGCCTTGTATTAGAGGCATGTTTTTTTGGTGTATGACTGATCCACCTCCAATGCTTTTGAAGAATCTCTTTCTCAATGGGCTTCTGTTTCGTCCGCTGCCACAGTTCTCAAGGCTGATTTTGTCCGGCCAGTGAAATCTTGTTAGACAATTGTTGATAAAGGACTGGATTCTGGTCAGGTTTACGGCCATTGTTCTCCATGTCTTGGCTGCATATAGCATCACAGGTTTCATCATAGCGTTAAAAATCCTTACTTATAACGTGCTGCCTAAGTTGTTGGAGACCAAAATATCCTTGAGTTGCTGGAAGGCTGCTCTTGCTTTTCCGATCCTTATTTTGATGTCATCATCTGTACCACCTTGTTTATCTACCACACTGCCAAGGTAAAGAAAACTGTCCACCTCTTCAAGGGCTTCTCCTTTAAGCATGATGAGTGATGTCCTGGTGGCATTAATCTTGAGGATTTTACTCTTCTCTTTGTGTATGTTGAGACCTATGCTAACAGAAGTAGCTGCGACAATGTTTGTTTTCTCCTGCAACTGGGTATGTGCAAGAAGGGCAAGATCATCAGCAAAGTCAAGATCATCATGTTGATCCCACAAGGTCCATTTGATGCCATATCTTTTCTGCTGTGTTGATGTTTTTATCACCCAGTCAATGGCTAATAGAAACAGAAAGGGGGACAGCAAGCAACCTTGTCTCACACCAGTCTGCACCTGGAAAGCATCTGTCACCTACCGACCAAAGACAACTCGGTAGTTTATCCCTTCATACATGTTTCTGATTATATCTATGATCTTCTGTGGCACCCCTTAGCCTTAGCAATCCCCACAGGGTTGGCCTGTCCAAACTGTCGAAGGCTTTTTTGTAGTCAACAAAGTTGCGAGTTCCACTCTAGTAATGCTGCACAGTGTCGCTATCTGGTCAGTGCAGGATCTTTTGGTGCAAAAGCCAGCTTGTTGGTCCAGCAGCAGAGGGTCTACAGCATTTTTCATCCTGTTAAGTAGTACACGAGTTGAAAAACTTTCCTGGGATTGACAACAAACAGTAGTTCAAACAAGAGCTTAAATGTCACTTATTTGGGATTTTGATATGGTATCCCTCTTTCCAATTGGAAGGAACTTGCTCCTCTTCCCATATCTTCATAAACAGAGGGTTTAGCACTTCCACACTGGTTTCCAAGTCCGCATTCAGTGCCTCTGTTGGGATGACATCAGGTCTTGCAGCCTTTCCATTTCTGAGTTGTTTAATTGCCCTGCTAATCTCTTAGCCAAACTACCGGGATTAGAAGTACTTATGGCTTGGTGAAAGAAACTAGAATACTTTATGATTATTGAATTTTTCTGGATTGACTCCCATACATTGACAACGCCTTAAAATAAGATGATTATTAGAATAAAATATATATATAATTCTCGTTATTTTCAGGTAAAATCAAGAGCTACAAGTTTTTTGGAGGATCTTTTCCTGCAAGTGTCAGATCTTCTGTATCAAGGTGTAAACATGTCATCTATAACACAAAGCCAAGTCAAATCAGCTTCAGAAAGGAGCAGCACTGTATTGGACGAAGGGGAGTCTTCAGGTCAGCTTGATAAACTTAACATGAGAAACTTCCCAGCAAACTGATTTCATCTAAACACCAAACACACACTTAAAATTTTTTTTATATAAGTTGTATAGAATTTTATTTTCATAGCTAGAACATTTTTTAAAACTAAACTGATGTTGCTACCTAGTCATTAGTAAGTACTTTTAGTGGAACCTATGTACATTTTTATAGCTGACGTAAGTCACATTATAATTAAATAATTCTTAAACCTTTGATTTCAGTTGACATGATTGACTTCAGTATGCTTTCAACCAGGCAGTCTGATTGTAGTGAGAGTTTAGGCTCTCGTAGACTTTCAAACAGCACCATGACAACTATTGAGAGCAGCCAATCCGGGGCCAGCTCACAGCTTCTCATTAACATCCCTAGTTCAGAAGATCAAACAGATCCACAAGGATGGAAGGCGAGCCTAACTCCACAGAGGCGAGACAGTGTGTCAACAGACTTAAAAGCTGGACTACCAGCTGGAACCATTGGTCAGGGATCCAGTGGTGTTCCGGACACTGACCATGTCCTGGTGGTCAGCCACGGACTGCTTCTACGTGAACTCACTCGGATCATTATTGAGCAGTGCAAGTTGAAAGGATCCGGTGCGAAAGAGGCCGTACAGATAAGCCCCAACACAGGTGTGTCCAGCTTTATGATGTCAATGAGCTTTAAGAAGAGAAAACTTAGTGTGAAGTGTACAGCTTGCTTAACTATGAATGACACCTCACACCTAAAATCTAATTCTAAGCACTTAATTACTAAATTTGAAGCTCTATGACAGTTTTTTTTAGTTAGATGTCAGTGTTTTTGTAGTACTTATATAATAATGTAGATACAATCTTGTAGATAAAAAAAATTTGTCATCCAAAAAAAGGTCCAATTGTATTGCAAGTTATTCCTTCTAGTTTAATTTTATGACGCCTGAAGCTACCAGTTCTATAATATTTAAATATTTATCATCCACACAAATTTCAAGAAATACACTTTATAAATTGCTAAACCTATAGCAGATATTTTTTTCATTTTTGTTTGTTTGAAAGTATCCAAGTTTATTTCCACCATATCAATATCATATACATACTAGAGCAGTCTCAACTGTGCAAAGTTTTCAGACAAATTTCAAGTTCAACAGATTTTATTCAAATATATAATCAAAAAGTAATAATTCATGTTGGACTTGTTTCAACTTAGTATTCTAGTCCCTAAATAGTGTGTTTACTTTTTAAAATTATTGTCTTGTACATAATGACATGTCCAACCAAATGACTTGAACATTAAAATAAAATACCTTACAAATACTTATGGTATTTCTTTTTTTTTTTAAAAAAACATGTTTTTTCATAATATTGTGCTGATTTTGTTTTCTTAATAAATTTTGCAATTAGTTTGCTCTTTGAGAAAAAAGCTCATAAAAATATTTTCCTTTCGCATCAAATAAGCATTTTTGAAAACCATCATCAAATTTAAAAGATTTACAGTAAAATATTGTTTCTTTAATTACGAACCCTAAACGGTTATATTTAAACAATTTTATTGTGTACATTTTTTTCCTGTCTAATAAGTGTGACACTTTTAAAAAGTGGCAAACTAATTTAAATAAGATAAATAATGAAATAACTTCAAACTTTCATCAATTTCAGTTAACATATTATTTATTTGTTTTGGTCATATAACAATGTTCAAAGGTAATGCTTTTTAATTCATAAAATGTCTACTATACTTCTCAATTTTACATATATTATATATAAATATACTACTATAATTAGCAATGCCACCAGGACTGATCCTAGTTATGAATTTGAGATCTGCTAAAACTAGTAAAAAAATTATTTATATTTGGACAAGACAGATAATGAACAGCTTGCACAATTTACAGTTGCTTAAATGTCACAAGTACCTGGATAGAAGAACAAATATCTTAATTTCATGAATACACTAATTACTAATGCTAGCTAGCATTCACAGATTTCTGATCATGAAATAACTAGTCAATAAGTTAATGTGCACACTAACATATTAATTAGTGCTTGGAATGCTGGTTAAGAGGAACGGAAGGATGAAGGAAATGACTGAGCTACTTGGCTTTCTCATTTTTGTTCTTTTTTAGGATTCAAATCATGCTGAGGGCAGTTCATTTGATCTCAATAGTTAGTGCCTGGTGGAAAGCTAATGAACAGTTTATTTAAAGCAAAAGTACATCGCGTAATGGTGGTCAAAAGAAACAAAAACATCAACCATGCACGAAGATAAAAATCTTGATAACCTATCAGTTCAATCATATAAATTCATACTAGTGTATAGTATTAGCCTCATACATTAGCAGAACAAAATACTGATGGAAATGACAAGATGATTAAATACTTTATAAAGGCCACATATTATTTTCATTATATTTTAAGGCATTTAAAAAGTATCTTAATTAAAACTAACAAATTCTTAATTAAATTAGTTCAAAAATGCACAATTTGGTAAGTGTATCTCAAAATTATAGAAATCATTTACAAATTTTAACTTCAATGAAATTAAATGGAAAATATCAAAGCAAATTTCTTGTTGAGAAAGATTTATAAAACATACGCCTTTCAGCAAATATTTCCTAAAAGCAGAAATCACATAATTCACAGCCCATCCTGGCAAAGAACCCTAATTAATCTATGTATTTATATCATATGTAAATAGACTTTTATAAAATAATCTTACATTCTGTCATTCATTCCAGTACAGCAACATTAAATTAAATAGCCCTTATACTGAGAAAACTACATCATCCCCTCAGATTTATTGACATGAGTTTATTTGAGACACAGACAAACAGTTATATATCATAAATGTATTTATAAAAAAGCTTTAAAAGAATTTTTATATTTTAATAAAATAATATAAATTATTCTCTTGTGAAATGTATTTTGTTGTGACAATTTTTGAAAGATTTCTATTTTCAGATTTTGAAGAATCCAAAATTTTGATACCCCAATAAATTTGTAACATGCTATTCAGTAGCAGGAGTAAAAATTAACTATTAAAACATTATGTAGCATGCAGACGATATTAAGCACTTACAACAATATTCAAATACTAAACAATAATAAAATTGTGCTAATTTTCTGTCATACATTGCAACATCTTTAGTGCTGAAACTGAGAGTTATCCCATTTTTTATTTTTACATTAGAGAATAAATGTCAAGTTCCCAATAGAAAAGTATAGTTGCTATACTTATCTTAAGACTTGAGTTACCAACCCACTCAGTTAAAGTATACACTTTGTTGGCTTGAGAGTGATATTGGGGTCTTATCGCTAATCGATTTGTTTATGTTTATGTGATGAGTTATATAAACAAGTGCCTACTTTTGCTGCAGTTCAACGTAGTTAGCGGGGAACAGACCAACAACTCCTCTGCATTTACCTCTCCACCAACCGTCATCAACCTGCAAAAATACCACATGCTTTTAACAGTTTTTATCCAAATTGAAAAATATGTTGACAGTAATATGAGCTTTTAATTGTACTGAAATAATTATATATTTTATAACTTAAATTTCGTTAACAATCCACAAACAGAAACATACATTGTACATACTCAGTTATAAGTTAAAAAATTTAGTCATAAAATTCATTCCAAAATGAAGAGCCAGTGCTAGTTTTGATATAATTTGTGCACTGAATGCAAGGCAATGTCTGGTTACAGACAGTGCTGGTGTACTTAGCTATCTATTGACCCAGATACTTGGTTCATGCACGCACACAGACAACAGCATTCTTCTAACTGTTACAATTAACTGGTCTTAAGATTAGGACCAGTCCTGTTTAATATTAACTTATTAAGGTTATTAAAAATTAAAATGCAGAGCACCACACAAGAGCTGACACTCTAGCGACGGTGAAATCAAAACGCCTTCTTAATGCTGCTTTATATACAGGAAGTACTCGGGTTATGCTGGTCCCGTCTTAAACTGTTTCGTGATTACGAATGCGCCCCCCATAAAAATTTTTTTAAAATAATATCACGTGTCATTCCGTCTTTTTAATTTTTTTAATTAATATTTACTCTAATTCATGTGGTAAGGAATAAATCATTGTTTTCTCTTTTTAAAATATTTCTTTTTATTTCATTAAATGTTACATTTCATTTACAGCATTGTGCATTCAGTGCTTTGCAGTATAAATATATATTTTTAATGTTCAGACTTACACTGAAATTCAGGTTGCAACCTTTCTTAAAGAACCAATCAACGTCATAACCCGAGGACCCCATGTATATAAAAAAATATATAAAAAAGCTACCCTCAGCTTATAGATGAGAATATACAGTATAAGTACACACATTTGCATCCGCACTTACCATCTCAATGTCTTCAATGATGTCATCTGGGTCAAATGTTAGTTCATCCTCATCAGCTGGGACAAAGGTAAATCAACAATGCATTACATAATTTCATAAGGAACAAAAACTATTTTATTTTTGTTTTTAATAACAGCGCTTTTAATTTGTCATTTTGCACATGAGAATTAAATAAATGATTCAAACGTGACCTATAATTTTGGCTGGAAAATAGACAGACACTAAAATATACAACACTTCTTGGGATAAAGACTTACTTGCTGCATAATCATACAAAGCAATGGCCTTTAAACCTTCACCACCGCCCGATGGTTTCTGAGCCTCACTGGGATTGTCGGGCTCCTGATCTGGCTGATTATAAGGGTCATCCTCTGTGTGGTCATCGTACACATCAGGCTCTGGCGGACTGAACTTGGGGGATTCTGGGGGCTGAAACCTTGGAGACTCTGGTACTGGCTGATTATATGTTTCCTGCTCTTCTGCCTGGTTGTACACGCTTTGCTCAGGTTCCTCGTTGTATTCAGCTGGTTCTGATTCTCCCTGGTTATATTCAGTTTGCTCCGTCTCCCCCAGGTCATATGCAGTTGGTTCGGGTTCAGCTTGTTTCTTTTCATTCTCCCACCTTTCTTTGTCTAGCCTGGCCTGTGAATTTAAAAAATATTTAAATTAAATGTTTTGGACTAAATAAAATATTACCTGCATCTGGTGTGTCATAGATCTGAAAAACAAACACATGAATTTCATTCCACTAGGTATAAATAATGATTGTGCCGCCGATTTTAAATAAATTCTGCATGAAGTGTGATTTTAATTATCAAAAATGAATAAAAATATATTTGTAGTCGCTGAGTGCTGGTGCAGTAATTTTATTAAATAGTCTAAAGCAGTGCTTCTCAAACTTTTTACTTTTAGTGTGGTGGATCAGCATAAATGTTTCCATTGCAACAGGGACTGTACACTATTTTCCCAGCCCTGGCGTGGTAGCGAAAAGGTACTTCATTTTATTTTATTGGTTTCATTTCATATGCTTCTTGCTGAAAAATTGACAAATTCTTTATGGTTGGTATTAATGTATGAAAATGGAGGACTCTATTTAGATTTTTTTGGTCTTTTCATGATAACTTATGTGGATCATTGGCGGATTGCCGACGGAGTACCACTTTGAGACCTACTGGTCTAAAGAAAGTTTTAAAGCAATTTTTTATTGTGATAAACTAATCCGCAATTTTTTATTGTCATATAACTAATCAGCAATCTTTTATTGTGATATAACTAATCAGCAATTTTTTATTGTGATATAACTAATCCGCAATTTTTTAATGCTTTTAAAAACTCACTTGTCTTTGTTTTTCTTGCTCTTCTTTTTCTTTCTTTTCTCTTGCCTCTCTTCTCTCTCTCTCTTCCTGGGTTCTTTTCTTAGCTTCTTCATCTCCAGATTTGGCTATTTGTTCAAATCTTGCTTTTAAATTCTTAGCTCCTTCAGTGCCTTCAAAGAAAATTTTTTAAATCTTATTTTTTTGGTTAACTATTAACTAAACTATAAATATAATAAAGGTGCCAGTCAACAACTTCTTTAAGACAACCCAACAGGTGATGCATGCTTATTATATCCAATTTCACCCAAGTGCAAAATATAGAGTTGAGTTTAATAAAACATTACATGTTTAGGGCTCTAATTCTAATTATTTTAGTCGTAAATTAACAAGGACATATTATTGTGTGCATGGTCCTAGTGGTCTCCACAGAAAAAAAACTTACTTTTGTCAGCCTGGGGTCTCTGATAACCTGATTTCACACCCCCCATGTCTTCAAATGAACCTGCAGACTGGCAAGATAAATAAATTATTTCCATCACATTAAAAAATGGATCAAGTTTCTTACACTATTCACTATAAAGTGTTGTTTATATAATTCCATTAAAAGCTGGAACTTCAGTTAGCAGCATACCAAAAGTTTCGCCTTAATTTTCATGTTCTCACACGTAATTCAACTAGAAAATACTGTTAAAGTAGAGTGGAGTTACCTTATCTTGTCTATCTGATTGCACACCAAATTTGCCTCCAAATCCTTTGTTATAATCTGTGCAGACACATGTTTGAGTTTTAATTGAAGTCTATTAAAAACAACTGCCCAAAATTTAGGAATTAAAAAATATTATTGATTTAGCCTTTAAATTAAGAATGTTTGCATGAAGGAAATATTTTTTAAAAATTGTTTGCTAATAATTTATGTAATTTTTATTGTCAAAGCCTTTTTGAAAATTTCAGTTAAAGACATTTTATTGTTGGTTGATAACCATCTCATTAACCATGCCTAAACAATTCAAATGGAGACATAAAACAAACCTGTCTGGGATTCATGCTTTTCCACATTCTCTTTATGGTCATAGCCTACAGCAGATTTATCCATATGATCACTCTGCACCCCAAATTTACCCCCAAAACCTTTGCTGAAATCTGAAGGTGTTATGGGAGTCAAAAATGCATTTAGTGTTAAATTATGTTCTATGGCAAACCAAGACACAAAATGCTAAACAATCAGTTAGTTGGTAGCTGGATAATTAAATCAAAGGCTTTTGGCTTTTAGTATTCTAATATCAAGTATTGATGCATTCTCCTTCAAGATACTAATGCAATTTATCACTGACACTTTCAAAAATAATTAAGGAGTATTAATTATATTATTTAAGAAAGAAAGAAACAAAACACATAAGAGGTTTCAGATTATTTTAGATGACATGAGGTTTGTGATGAAAACTTAGAAATATTCAAAATAAAGACCAAAGAAAAATGAAAGGGGGTTGGAGGAAGCCTGAGATTAAGTTTGGAATATGGCTTTTTTGGAGGGGTTGAGGTGGGGGGAATAATTGACGCATATGTCTCAGAAATTTAATTTATAAAAGGGTTAAAAGTTGGGAACCTTTCTGAGACTCATGAAGTTGAAGTTTCTCCTGGTAATCATATCCCACCGCTGACTTGTCTTGTCTGTCAGATTGAACACCAAATTTTCCACCAAAACCTTGACTGAAATCTGGTGTAGGACAATTTGGGAAGAGGCATGTTGGGAAAATATAGGCTTACAAGTGATTGGCAGATTTCCAACAGATCATCCATTTAGTTCTTAATTGGAATACTATAATTCCTTTAAATATGATTTATATATATATATTTTTTTTTTAATTAAACAATGCAATTTGAGTTCTGCAAGAAAAAAATTATATTCTCTATCTAAAAGCCATTGAGACCTTTATTGTCTAAAGATGAAGATTTGCAGGATAATTGTCTGTGACTTTGACTGCATTGTATATGAATGAAAATTTTAAAAAATATCCAAGGTTATGGACCTTTTTGAGACTCGTGAACCTGGAGTTTTTCTTGGTGATCATACCCCAAGGCAGATTTGTCTTGCCTGTCTGACTGAACACCAAACTTGCCACCAAAACCTTGACTGAAGTCTAAAAGGTGGATTGGATGAGGGATTAAGGGAGGGAGGAATGGTAGGCACACAATAAAATTGTCAATTATTAATAAAATTGCTTAGTGTTGCTATTTTAACTAATAGTAATTTAGTACAAGTATTGCTGGGTAAATAGATTTCAAATGTGCATTAAGAAAAATAAAGTTATCAGTAATATAGAAATACCAAGACTCAAAAAATTAGGTTGAAATAATGTAATAAAAAGTCTTAAAGTGAAACTAAATGACCTTAACTTTCTGGTGTCACAAATGAAGCAAGGCACTTTAACTATTAACTTTATAATCAAAGTTAAAAATATGAAATCAATAAATTATCAAATCATTAACAATTTGCTAATTAAATGGAAATCTTTTTTATGTGCTGTCCATGACATAATGTAACTTAAATCTAGATAGTGAGGTCAAAGTTCAAAAAGGTATGGATCTTTAATTAAATGACTTTCTATTGCCAAGGATTTAATCAATATATTTGTGACATTTAAATTTTATTAAAAAATTACCTTAGATTTTTTTAATTAAAAAAAAATGTGTGTTTGCTTTCCACAAAAAAAAGTTAAATCATTATTATATAATACTCATTTAATAGAACATGAATCTTTGACTGTCACAAATATTGTTTCGTTTATGATACTAAATACATGTAATATGTAATTTAAGACATGAATATCTCATTTATTATTATATATCCATTTATTTTAAAATGTATTCAAATTATTCTTTTCTGGACTTAATAGAGATATATATCCATAAGACATTTCTGAACATGTTTTAATTTTTTAAAATTTTAAATGTTTATTAAGCACTTTAACTCATAATTTGAAAACATGCTTAAAGCTGTCCAATATGCACCAAAAAAAAAAGAAAAAACATTCAAAGTAACTTAATGGATTTGATCAAAATTAGATAGAAACACAATGAGAAGTGCTCAAAATATGGAATCACAACACCTAGAAAACTGATCAATTCAAACCTTTCTGTGAGGCATGTTTTTCTGTTTTTCCTTCATAGTCCCACCCAACAGCAGACTTATCAACTCTGTCCTTTTGGACACCGAACTTTCCACCGAAGCCCTGAGAATAATCTGTAAAGAATAACCACATGAAGGGAATCTGGAAACAAAAGCAGGTAAAGCCATTCAGAAGCCCAGGAGGTAAAAATATTCTCAAGTAATCTGCCTGCCCAACCCTAATTTGAGGAACAATAAAGAAATGACTTTGAAGCAGATTTTTCTTGCCAGTAGATACCAGAGTGCCGAAACATATTTCAAGGGAAGGATCTGCAGTCTGTAAAAACTTTTTCATAGACTGAACGACACAACAAGAACTTTAAGGATAATTTCAAGGTTCAAAAGCTTTTTCTTGTTTTAAAAAATGTGTGATAACTATTTTATCATTTCAAGAATACACAAAGACCACTCAATAATTTAGTATAAGAATAAAATTGTTCAGGCTAAAAAAAACTGTATCCTGTTTTAATTAAACTCATGAGTGTTAATCAACAAAAAACAAAATATATTTTAGACTAAATGGCCACAAAGAAAACTTATTCTTTATTTGAAAAAAAAAATGTTTCAAAACATAGAATATTCCAACACTGAGTTCTTTTTACTTTTTTAGTTGGCAGTGAAGTATGGCAACTAATATAACTGAATGAGATCCAGTAGAAACCATGACTGTCAAAACAGCCCTATTCAAATGGTTTACATTCATAACACAAAAGTTACAATTTTTTTGCATTTTAAGCCTTTATCAACTTTTTTACCTTCTTAAAAAAAGGAGTCAAATTGTAAAAGTTATTTCTTGTGATGTTATTATATTATTTCTTCTCAACTAACAACAATGACTTGTTACCATATGGAGTGATTGTTTCTTGTGATGTCATTATTATTATTGTTTCTTGAGAACTAAACCTGACACTGAATCGGTGAGTATAAATACTAACATAAAATTGTATTGTATTTTTTACTATTAGTCCATGGCTGTTTTGACCGGGGCTGTTAAGTCAGTTAACTGTAGAAACATGGGTCAAGTGAAACCCACTAGCAACAAAGAATTAATGAGCATCAGATAATGCTCAAAATAACTTAATCTGAAATATGGTCCTCTACCTCAACATCATGCAAGAGGATAAAATAGCATGCATGGAGGTATAAATATATGCATACAATATATATATATATATTATAAAATTATGTTTATCAGTATAAATTTATTAAAATTTAAAGATAAATTAAGCAAAAAATTGTGAATCAGCTTGTAAAAGAAATAATGTGATGATATTAAAGGAAGGGTGATGGTGACTTTTTGCTAGGAAGAAAATATCTCATAGTGTTTAAAATTTGTTTAGGTAAATTCATTATAGGCTAATTGCTTTAAAGGGAGAGCAGCCGTGCATATACCTGTTTGTGATTCATGTTTAGGTACATTTTCTTTGTGTTCATAGCCAACAGCTGATTTATCCACACGGTCTGTTTGAACTCCAAATTTACCACCGAAACCTTTGCTGTAATCTGGCAAAAATAAAAACAGCAAGGTATAAATAAAAACTTAACTGGTATTGCAATTGGTATTTTATGTAAGTTTTTGCAATTAGAATGACAAAAATGTATCATTAATACTTTAGTTTCATTTAATTTTTGTCAGAGTTGAACATTTATAGACAGAGCAGAACAAGACTTCTGGGATCCATTCTTGGACTACTTTCAAGTAAAGATACATTTGTTCCTTGAATTTACATTTTGAAATTATTAGAAACAATATTTTAAAATTCTTATTAGTGCTATTTTTTAAAAAAATTTAGAAGCTTGTCAATACAATGCTAAAATACAGTTCAAATACAAAGCATATGCATTTCTAACTTTAAAACAATTCTATGTATTTTAAAAATTGGAATCTTGCTTGTCAAAACAAAATCTGCTTTGAATCAATTAAATTTTACTTCCAACACAATATTAGAAAGAAAGAAAAGCTAGCATTATTGTTGAAGATATACCTTTTTGTGATTCATGTTTGTCTACCTTGCCTTGGTAATCATAGCCAACAGCTGACTACAAGAAGAAAATTCGAGAACAATCACTTAACAATACTAAATATATATTTAAAAAAAGTATTTCAAAATCGAAATTTAATTTAAATATTGGATATAAGCTTATAAAATATTTATGATAAGTATAAATACATTTAGATGAAGCTTTAAAAAATTTTAATTTATTTTTTTAAAAATGCTATTAAAATGTTAAATGATGCCACTCAGTTTTTGTAAATTAGGATTGCAGTGGATTTACTGTTGAAAGAAATGGAAATAGTTTTAGCATAAAAATAAGTAAAGATTATGACTAACCTTGTCAACTCTGTCAGTTTGTACTCCAAACTTTCCACCAAATCCTTTCTTAACATCTGTTTGACTTGCATGTGTAGCAAGATTCTCATGATAATCATGGCCTACTGCTGACTGCAAGACATTTATTTGAAGCTATTATCCTTTTGCATAATTGAAAGTTACATAAAATGAGATAATAATTTTGTAGCAATTTTAAAATCCACATACATTTTTATTTCAATTATCAAAGTCTGCATTAATTTCATTATTCATGACAAAAACTTTTTGCCATTGCAGTTTGAAACTACTTATATAAGCTTAGATCTTCTGTCAACAAAACATTTTATTTAAAAAAGCAATAAATCAGCTCGCAATCAACTAAACACAACAAAACATGATCTTGGCACTTTCTGTTTATGAATAGACTTCATTTCTTAATAAGAAAGTTTGCGTCACTAAACAACTAAGAAATTGAAAATGATTTGTTATACATAGTTGACGGAAAACAGTAGACCAAACTAAGTCACTTAAACCTTAAGTGACTTACCTTGTCCATGCGATCCTTTTGCACACCAAATTTTCCACCATAGCCTTCAGAAGCTTTTGGTCCTTGTTCAAATTCTTTTAATTTGTTTTCCTTGTCATCAACTGATACTTGTTCCCTGAGCTGTTTGAGACTATTGAAAGATGTGAATAATTTAAGTTTCAGACATTAACTTTTACATAATGTGGGTGGATTTAGAATTTAAATTCCTTTTATTTAGAGAACAAAGCTATTTTCCTCTTTTAATTCCTAATATAAATTACGTTAAACAATTTATCATTAACAACATTAGTGGCAATATTATTTTAATGAATTTTGTTCAAAATGTTATTATAGGAATGAATAAATTTATATATATTTTTCCAAATTTTAATTTGCATGTTCCCTAAATAAGTTTTTTTTAATTAAAACAAAAACAACAACCTTTTACAAAAGTTCAGTCTTCAGACACAGAAATTTCTTTTAAAAAAATTACCCACTAAAATATTTCATTTAGATTTATAAATGAATAAATTTCTTGTTTGAAAATAAATAATTTATAACTTTATACACAACCGGTCCATTTTTATGGCTATAAGCAAAGTATTAAAAGAACAAAAAGTTGAAAATTGTTTGCAAAGCCAGTTTAGTTACAGATAAAGAAATTGAGTTCACACACTTTAAGGAAGCTTGATGACCAGATCCCTCCACTGTTTTTGAACCCCATCGCTGTTCTTGTTCTGATACATCATTCTATCAAGAAATAAACACAGCCTGAATACCATCAAATAACTTTCAAATATATTTTTTTAAACTGAAGTTTGGAGTAGCAAATTAGGGTGCATGGCAAAAGACAAAATTTAAAAATTATTCATCAATTATAATATTTTAAGTGGATGACAGATCAAACAAATAATTTTCTTCCGTTTAATTCAACCATTTATTGTTAGAAAAAGTTCTCACAACAAAATCAGGATCAGTCTCCCACTCATCATCTCCTTGGCTTGCTGCTGGTGGTGCTTTGGCTTTCACATCTCTACCTGCAGTAGCCTTCCACATTTTGGAAATCTAAATCTAAATTTAAATAAAAAATATTATATTTGTGACTTATAAGACACAACAGATAAAATGTCAAAAAATTATTTCATTTAAAATTGATCATTAGTAACAGGTACTAAGAAAAAACCTGATTTTGGTTAACCTGGACTTCATGTAATTCTTTAAATATTTTACTGACAGCATGAGACCTAGCTTAAGTGCTGTGAAATGAATGCGCCTTTGATGTCATTGATGTAGAACATTCCATGATGTTCACTAAATTTCTACATTCTCTTTAGTACCGGCTAAAGGGCAGTTAACCAATCATCAAAAACAAGTAGTCTTAACAACCTTATTTCACTAGATTAAGGAATGGGGCTACATATATTACATACATTTGTGTTTCTTAAAAAGGACATTTTTAAATGGCCCAGTAATAAATTTAATTCTGAAATAAACGACACATTTAGCTACATAATGGCTTAATTCAAACACCAAGTCTTGACTTAGGCTGCAAATTCACAAACTCAGAAAGATTTGTTTGTTGGTTGAGTCTGCCTTATTTTTTTACCATTCTATGTTGAGTCTTAATTCTTCCGTTACAATTAACAACTTTTTTTAATAGAAGAAATCTATCTATTAATAATCATTCTAGAGTCTATAACTTAACCTAAAGGCAAAACAATTGAATACTTCTAAATAATATAGAGTTTTTTCAACTTATAATTTGTTTACTTTATCTTTTAACTTCAAGTTAAAGCTTTGAGTACAATTACATTCATTTCATTAGGCTCATTAGTTGTCATTAGTTTAGTCATTTTAGTCATTCCTAGGGACGTATCAACAATGACTCAATAGTAATAATAGTAATAATTTAATAATTAGTAATAGTATCAATTGGTCATTGGTAACTCTCATTTTCACTAAAACTAAGTCATAATTATAATGATTATTTTTATTATTTTAAAAAGATGTACATCTAGTAAAGTAAACAGTTTAAAAAGCACCAAAGCAAAAGTTGATAGTAAAAGTTTAAAAGTAAAAGTAGTAAGTAGTAAGTAATCAGTAAGTAAGTAATCAGTAATCTCACAACACAATCACAACAAAAGTTTTTGTACGGAAGATTTTCTGTAATATTCATATAGCTTTTTTAATTAATAACTGATATTTTAAGACTAATTTTGAGGATAAATCATCTGATGGCAAATAAAGCGGGTTATTTTATATTTCATTACAGCAAATCTTTAATTAAAAGCTTATTAATATATAAAATAATGTAGTCTTACCCGGTTTTATGTTGAGTGTTTAGTAAATCAACTCGAGTTCACTTCCTTGTTCTCGCCTCTTCCGGTATTAGTCATGTGACATTCATTTCCGTTGAAACAACAATCCACACTTCATTTTAAAGACAAGAAGTATATTTTACGTAGTAGTTAATAACCTAAGTCAAGTTATGAAATGCTTAATAAGGTCAAAATTGAGACGCCTACCCTTAAAAACAGATATCCCCATGTATATTCTTAAGCTTATTGTTTTTGAAATCCCAAGATGACGTCAAGTTTTGGACCCTCCTCTTTTCTGCCCCCCACCCCCAGGACCGTTCCCAAATTGCGAAGGAATATCACTGATCAGTACCATATATTGAATAAGTCGATGGCTAGAGTAAGTGCAACACAGGACTGGGAAGGCTTAAGATTACCGCATCCTCTGTCATTACTGAAATTGTTTTTTTTTTTTTTTTTTTTTTTAATGGTTATCTTCCTAATTATCTTCATGTCTAGGTCTAGATGCGTGACGTCATTTTATGATATTTTTAAAAATCATTTATATTATTTTTTTTTTAAAATATATTTTTTGGTGTACTCATCCCACATCAGTGTAATTTTAAATTAAAGGAATATGGAACGTGAACCGATAGATGGATACTTTCACTTTCTGAATTAAAGAATAGACAAGAAAAAATGAAGAGTTTAGGCAAACATCTTTCGTAATAATATAAAATTACTGAACGAATTTTGCCAATCCCTGACGACGCCAGAGTGGTCGTACTCCATCCACACTGCCCTGTATACTATTTCTGATGAATTGATAATTAGTTATGCAAACAGTATGGGACCGTCCATAAATGACATGGCGCATCCTAGGAGTGGGGAGGGGGTCAACCGTTTGTGACTATGGGGAGGGTGGTGTTTAAGAACTGTGACGCCTCATCAAACCGCACAAATTAAAATTAAAGTTTCACTCAAATATTTGATTTCTTTCAATTTATTTAATAACGTTTTAAATGGCTTCACGCGGGTTACGATATTTGAGTGTAGCATTACACAAAATTGAAACATGCTCACCTTCAAATGGGAAATACGGTTTTTATGAAGGGAGGGGGTGGCGGTAAATGAATGTGAAAATACTTGTTTCTCTAAAAAAAAAAGATAATACTTGTAATAACTGAAATGAAAAGAAATGTATGCACACAAAATCTAAATAAAATTACTAATAAATCAACTTCATTTTGAATACTCGTCACTTCTAATATTTATAATAAACTAAATCTCTAAATTAAAAAAAAACACCGTAAAAACCGAGTTTTTCAATACTATAACTACTTTATATACGGACACAACTAAAAGAATGTTCATTAGAATACGCATCGCACGACAATACAAAATAGTTTTTTTTTTTTTTAAATTTATTTTCTCAAATATAATAAGGATTTATAATTTATAGAAAAGAAAACAAACTTCTACAGACTGTCTGTTTCGGAAATTTCAGCTCGATTTGATCACGGGAAAAGAGTTACAAAAACATGTTTATAATGCGCACCGCGAGACGGATTAGAAATTAATACCATTGAGAATTACAGATGGGGAATATATTTCGAAAAATGTTTTGTTAATGTAATACGCACCGCACAGCTCAACAGGAAAACACTCTAGCACAAAAATTAAAATGCCACATAGAAATAAAAAGATATATATAAAAATTCATTAATTTAATTACAGTACATTTGATCGATCTGAAATTTTGATACATCACTTTTATCATCGGTACGGGTCTACCTGCAAAATTTCAGCTCTGTAGCATACGAGGAAGCGGGATAAAACTCTATCCAAAGTTTTTTTCGGCCAGAAGACGCCACAAGTTAATATAATATAAAGATTTTAAAACGATATCATACTTATACAATTTTTAGATTGTAAAGAAGACGTGTATGGGTTACCTTTCCAAAGAGACGAAATTATCATTAACTACGTGTCAAATAAATATAAGTTAACATTGAGAGTATAGGACATCTTAATTGAAACTTTGCTCTAGACTCTAGACGCAGCAACCACCTGCTACGCCATGCTGCTTATTTTATCTTGTATGTTACAGACGCTCCTTCTGTAAATAAGATTATTGCGTCCTACGTTTGTCTATGGTTTGTGTTTAGTCCTGTATTCTTTTTAGAGTATTAAGTGTTGGCTTTCCTGGTTTTTGTTTCTAGGCAACCCATTCCACGCCCGAATACCGGATGGAAAAAAGAAAACTTGTATGTGTTTGTTCTTGCATATGGAATAAGAAAGTTGTTTTTATCCTTATGTCTATCTGAAGCTTGACAAATAGATACGTTCAAGATTGTTTTTTCACTACCCCCCCCCAACAAACTAATTGTCCACAAGCTGATACTGATAGGGTCATGAGAAGAGAAGCAGTGTTACAACGTTGGGCCCAAAACCCAACTGGTGTCCTAACCGTCGAACATTGCAAGTCATAGTTGACTGATCCACGCAATGTTGTTACGGCTGTGAGTGTAAACGGTGTTTATTTAGGCACACAGCATGATGCTCCCTCTACATCAGAAGTAAATGGTATAGAGTAATCATGACCACTGTGGATTAATTGTGCCTAAATTCTAAAGATTAGAAAATATTTAATTAACACGCGTGAATCCGTGTAAAACATAAAATAAAAGGAAATGGAAAATGGAAGTGAAACTTTGATTTAAAACGGCATGTTTAGACGCGCCGTCATAATTCTTACACTCCCCCCCCCCACCGCTAGGTGCGTGACGTAATTGATCGACGGCCCTTTATTTTATAAGACAAAAATAAAATCATCAGCCCAAGTTGAAGATATTTTAATTACTTCTATCCACCGTAAGCAATTTAATATAGATAGAATTGTGTATGCTCTTTTCTGAAATCTAAAGCTCTCATCCGGCATCCTTCCGTCTCGCGAGACGATGGTGCATCACCGTTGGGTTGGGTTGCATTTCCTCGAGTGACTGTGCAGTCCTATCCTTGAGTGACAGTCTTTGCCACAGTTTTTACACACGAGTTCTGTGCTTCCAAATGTTTTGGCCTTTCTCCTAGCTCTTCTGTCTGCAGCCTCCTCCATTCTTCGCTCCTCGGCTACTATGACGCCCTCTTTGACAACTGTGCGCCACGTAGATCGGTCTTCTGCCTTACACTCCCAGTCACTAGTATGTATTTTGGCTGCTTTCATGTCCCTTTGACAGACATCTTTAAATCGCAAGCGTGGGCGACCTGTTTTCCTCTTTCCTGAAGCAAGTTCACCATATAGGAGGTCCTTCGGGATGCGGCCGGGGCTCATTCTTTTGACATGTCCTAGCCACCTCAGGCGTCTTTCACTAAGAATTGAGAACATGCTTTGGGTATTGGCACGCGTTAGTACCTCACTATTAGGCACTTTTTCTTGCCATTTAATACCAAGGATGCGGCGCAAGCATCTCAAATGGAAGCTGTTAAGCTTACGCTCTTGTGATGTATAAGTGGTCCATGTCTCGCTCCCATATAGTAGTGTACTGATGACACAGGCTCGATAGACGCACAGTTTGGTTTTCTCCGTTAGCTTGGTGTTTTGCCAGACCCGCTTATTTAGTTTAGCCATTGTTGCGGCTGCCTTGCCAATTCGGCTGTTTATTTCTTCTTCAATGGACAGTGTATTGGAGACCTTGGATCCCAAGTAGGTGAAGCTGTCCACAACCTCCAAGTTTTCATTATCGATATTTATGGTAGGAGGAGGTCGAGTGTCTTGGGCCATGATGTTTGTCTTTTTCAAGCTGATTTGCAGACCAAATTCTTTGCAGGCATTGGAGAAGCTTGACACGAGTTGTTGCAAACCAGATTCTGTATGTGCTGTTAGTGCCGCATCATCCGCAAATAGTAGCTCTCGAATTAGGACATCCGTCGTTTTGGTCTTGGCTCGGAGGCGGGCAGTGTTGAAAAGTCCTCCATCAGCTCTGGTATGTAACCAGATTCCCTCACTGCTATCCTTGAATGCGTATCGAAGAAGTACAGAGAAGAATATTGCGAAGAGTGTTGGTGCGAGTACACAACCTTGTTTAACTCCGCTGCTGACAGGGAAGGCCTCTGACTTAGCTCCATCGAACTGTACTGTGCCAAGCATATTTTCATGGAACTGTCTGATGATGGCAAGTAGGTGAGGGGGACATCCAATTTTTGCCAGTATTTGGAATAGCCCGTTGCGACTGACTAAGTCGAAGGCTTTTGTAAGGTCCACAAATGCAATGTATAGTGGCATCTGCTGCTCTCTGCATTTTTCCTGGAGCTGTCGTATGGAGAACACCATGTCTATGGTAGACCGACCGGACCGGAAACCACACTGAGATTCTGGATAGACGCGGGATGCTAGGCTTTGTAAACGTTTTAGTATAACGCGGGCAAAGGTTAATCTAAAGCTCTAATGAAGATATTACCTAATTTTAAGACTCAAGGTTGTGACAAGCTTGAAGCGTTCCGTATTGAACAATGCGCTCGCCCAGACAAACTATACGCCTGTCTAATCCTCTCCTCATCAACAGTCGCTTGTCCACGCGCAAGGTTGGTCATTGAACTAAAATAGAATGTCAACAGCGGTCAGAACCCATCTGGTGGCCGAGTTATCTCACAGACCACTGGTCAATGCGGTTATTGGGACGTACGTCAGGGGCGCGTACGGGTGAAGTATAAAGTCCGAAGGATGTGTCTGACTTACCTATCAGGTGCATTTAGAAATTCTAGAAGTGTCGTTGTTAAGCTGGGACACAAGTCTTTAACTTATATTCTGTGAGATTTTAGCGATATTTTGAAATACTCAATCGGTAAGTGAATCAATGTTACACTCTTAAAAGTTAGATGCATAATTAAGATCATTATTGCTTGTTGTAGATAATACTGAAATAACTTACACATATAATAAAAAACGGATTCCAATTACAATAGTACAATGCTTTTGCTATTTCAAAAGAGCTTTGGTGAAATATTTGGGAGCTGTATTGCCATATTCTAGGTAGCTACATCTATAATTATTCTACAATCAATAAATGTTAATGATTATACATTTTAAAAACTTTGAACAAGTCCAATAGAAACAGAGTGAAATGCTCATTTATAGAGATGGGGTGTATTGAATTCAACATTTTAAAATCCGACCGCAGCCGGATTCAAACGGAATCCGACCTGAGACGAAGCCGGCGCCGGATTTGTAAAAATGGCAAGAATCCTGATTTGCTGTAGCCGGAGCCGAAATCCGGTACAACACTCATAAGGAAGGAAGTACTCATACCAATATAGTACTTACCAAAAGATACATTCACTATCCCTGTTAAGTCGCTGTAATTACATTGCATCTAAATTTTATGACTTAACACAGCAAATTCGTTCTGCTAAGCAAGAAATATAGAAGAAAAAAACTTTTTTCCTTACGTAAGTGGCCGTATAAAAATGACGTAGCGCTATTTTTGACCATTTACCCCCTCCCCCTTTACAAATTTTGGACATCCCCCTCAAAATCAAAGTACGTCACACTTTCAAACTATTTTTTTTTTATTAACAAAATAATTACAATTTAATATATAACACCGTGACGTCACACATGACCGGACTCCCCCCTGTCATAAATGGTAAGACTTTCTTACGCCCCCCCCCTTTTTTTTTCTTTGGAGCGTGACGTAATTTATGGACGTCATGTCTAAATAGATATTTAAACAATAAATATGTGAGGGGAAAAAGATGATAATATGAATAATAAATTAAAGAACAAAATATTAGAAATATTTTCTTAAATTTTAATCCATAAAAATTATTGCAAATGATTAAAATTTTAGCCATTAATCGATTGGTTAATCGTTTATTTCATATCCCTATGAATTAAATATTTTTGTTTCATCATATTCATTTTCACCTCAAAATAAACCTCAAGAGTCTTGTTAATTTCTGGAGCCCTGTATCAAGTCCAATCTTTCTTTTGCTGGTTATACAACTGTTATAATGTACAAAGGTCGGAAGGCTCATTGATAAAGGGGAATAATTAGAGTTTCTGTCTATTTGTATCAATAAAACCTTAACCAAAACTGAAAAAAAAATATATATATTTTAAATATAAGTTTGATTCGTCTATCATTTATTACAGTCACATACTGAAATGTTTCTAGGCAGTTGGTAATGAAAGAGTTACATTTTTACAAGCGGTTTCCTTTACCTGTAACTTTCATTTTTAGGGGCGGCATTGTATGCTCGGAGTCTTAGGATTATTATTTTTTTTTTTAATGGAAAGCAGGCAACTGACAGTGAGGTCTTTCGCAAGACGGCACTAATCATTGTTTTAAGTCAATATTGGCCACAATGTATTTCATTGTATATGTTTTTATGTGGTGGTTGCTGTTAGAGTAAAACCCATAATGGTTGAACAGCTTGGACCTATTTTTTTTTCATCTTCCCTACAACTGGCTAACTTATGTAGGGTGTATAAAGCAATAGGCTTTTACATACAAATCCCAATATATATATATATATAATTATTATTATTATTATTATTATTTGTGGTTGGGGGTGATTTTCTAGGGGCTAGCCTCCGAACAGCATTTTGTCTTTGTGTGCCATTATGTTATGGCCAAGTTTTTTGTTTTTTTTTTAAATAGTTCCAGTGTAAAATTATTTTTTATTTGTATATAGTCAAGTTGTAAAAGTAGCACTCACAGGCGGCTCAACTTTATGTTAGAGAAATCCGTGCCCAGCAACATTCATTTTTATCATTAGAGGTGAGAGTTTTAAGTTAAAGTTTATTACCTGAATAATATTAATTTAATAGCATGTCGGACGAAATTTTATTTGATTAAACAGCAGCGGAAACCTTTACTATTTGATTTCTCGAGTTGCTGCGATCTCAGAAGATAGGAAATTCAATATTTTTTTTAAAAATCCAAATGAATAGTAAATTTAAAATAAAAAAAAATCAGAAAATTTCAAGTTTATGTGCTCATTAACTTCCCAAGGTTTCATGCCAATCGCCGATGTATATGAATTTAATAATATTTATATAGCTGATGAAGAAAACCCACATTAAGAACACCCGGGTCCGATCACTATAAAATATAAAGTTTGAAGTCCTTGTAGATTTTAATTTTTATGTTTACGAGATTTGGGCCATCAGACCCCAAAAAAGCTAGATATTCAATGTCCTGTAATATTTTAATCTTCTAATCTGCCCAATCAAGTTGTTTTTTTTTTTCACCCAGTTTGGTCAAAAACTATATATTTGTCAGTGAGCCAATGTTTATTTATTTATTGGAAAAAGAACTATAATATAAGGTAAAATAAGACAATTTAGGACGCCATTTTTTTTAAAATGTCAGTCTCCATTGGAGATGAATAGTGTATTAGGGCAGTGGTTCTCAACCCGTGAGATGTGCCTGATGGTCCGCGAGCAAAGGAACATTAAACTATTTATATTTGCTTTTACTGTGGTATATTTCTCTAGGGATTGTGCGTCTTTACATACTCAAGATGGGAAAGCTTGTTACCCGTTTTGACGGCACAACGTCCAAAGAAAACCAATGACGCAATAGCGCAGACTGGACAACCGCCTACAATTCATCTTTACGTTCTGTGTCGGCGCTCTTTTGATGGGTCGCCCATGTTGGCAAGCTGATATACTTCTATTTCCGTTTTTTTTTCTATTTTGTTTTTGTGTTCCTAAATTTCTAAATGAATTTAAAAGTGCAATGATGATTGATGTCGTTTAAGTTATTAACAACATCAAGGCACACGCCCTTAACTCACACCTGAATGAGAAGTTTTGTGAGCAGAGCAAAGATGCCTCTTTTTGCACACAGAAATAAGACGGCTATACAGAGGAGAATCTCTAAACAGAGTATTTGAATTACGAGAGACATTGCAGGGATTTTTTTTCCGAAAAGAAGACACAGCTGGCAGCACATTTCAGTGACAAGGTATGGGTCACAAAACCGGCTTAACTGTGTGACATATTTAGCCAGCTCAATGAACTCAATCAGCCCCTTCAGGTGAAAATGACAACTGTTTTCATGTTGGCTGACAAAGTGTCTGCATTTAAAGCCAATCTGTAGTTGTGGGAACTGCGTGTAAACAAAGGCATTTTGGATATGTCTCAAACATTAGCGGAGTTTCTAGGCGAGACTGAGTCTGAGCACTCTTTGTCACAATTAGTTCTCGATCACCTGTCTTTGCTTTGAAAAGAGTTTGAGCGCTACTTCCAAACAACTAGTAAGGAAGGCATCCGTGACCCTTTTGTCAACAAACTAGGATAATCTAGCATGACTTTGCAAGAAGATGAAAGTGCTCGAGATTGCAAATGACGTGGCCTTAAACCTACGTTCGAGAAAACAAATCGTCCAGTTTTCTGGATTAAAGTAATGGCGGAATATCCTGAGATTACTACAAATGCCGTTAAATCCCTATTGCCATTTCCGGCATCCTATCTAGGTAAAGTGGGGTTATCTGCAGTGACAGCAACGAAGGCAAAACAATGGAATAAAATGTACGTAAACAGCACACTTCGGATGTCATTGCCTCCCATTACTCCCTGATCATTGATTTCACATTCTAGTAAGGGGCCGTCCATAAAGTACATCACGCTATGTTTTACCATTTTTACCCCCCCCCCCTCTTCTTGCCCCCGTCACAAATATCGGAAGCCCCCCTCTTCCAGAGTATGTCCCACTTTAGTAAAAAAAAAAAAAGTATTTTAATTAACAAAATAATTAAAATTTAACATAAAAACACCGTGACGTCACACATGACCGGACACCCGCTACCCCTGTAACAAAATGTCTTAAACTTCTTACACCCCCTCCCCCCTCTGAAGCGTGTAAAGAACTTTGTGGACGGCCCCTATATTAAAACATTAAATATTGTTTAATTCATTTTTTGTGTAACTTTATTTTATTTTGAAGGCATGTTTAAGTAAGATTAAATTAAAACTATAAAATCAAAACAATCTAAAACCCGTATAAACAAATCAACGCATTCGCAACCCCCCTCCCACACACACAACCCCCCCCCCCTACTAGATTACTCGGCCGCGGTAAATTATCAAACTTTTACCGGTCAGTGGCATTAAAAAATTGGGGACCACTTTAATAGGGCACAAAGTACAATCAGGTATACATTCATTTTTATATATGTAGAAGAAATATAACAATCACTTATTTTGAGCAATAGTTAAATTATTTAATTTTTAGGTCTATGTGCAAAATGATAATAATAATTTCATTTTTTAAAATAAATTTATTGTTTTACTCACGATAAAAGGAAATTGAACACATTCTATTTAACGATGTGTTTCACGGGTAATTGGCTTAAATTGTGTCACTTATGTTCTCGCCACTTTTCTTACATTATAGTAGTATCGGATTATATTAAAAATTATTACCCATTACATGTATCTCAAATGAAATTTATAATTTTAATTTTTTTTATATTTCACCTGTACATTCAACTAGGAACACTTGCCTGCCTTTTATCTCTCAAGAGTCATGAGCATTGGGTCACGCGTGCCACTCAAGAAATTCGATCAAAACCGCAATCATGAGTTTCAAGATCTGGACCTGGATCGGCGTGGAGATCGCCAAAGCCAGACTCTGTCAATCGGACTTCAGACTGGCCTGGCAACAGCCTGGAAAGCGGATGATCCTTTCAGCTACTTTGACGTCATTGTGGAAGGTTTCACTTTCCGTTGCCACAAACATCTGCTGAGCGCAACTTCTGGATATTTCCACGCGGTATTTCGTTCCGGAATGAAAGAGTCTATTGAGAACCGCTTGGAACTGAAAATGATGCCGAGACATGTCTTTGAGGTTATTGTGAACGCACTGTACACAGGAGTAACCGGCCTGACAAAAAACAACATCAAGGAAATCTGGCCGGCAACCCAGTTTCTTCAGATACATCACCTGAGTGACGAGTGTGAACGTTTCTCACTGCATCATCTCCGTTATATAAACTGTATAGAGATGTACTACTTCGCTAAGAGTGTTTTGTCCACCAAACTTGCTAAATGTGCGAAGAACTGTATGGTCATTGGCTTTGAGGTTATGATCCAGACAGAAGAATTTCTTCAGATGATGACGTCAGACTTGTTTTTAGAGCTGCTAGAGAATCGGCGTTTGAGTGTCTCGAGCGAAGACGTTGTTGTGGACAGCATTCTAAGATGGGCTCACTATCAACCAGAGGTGACGTCAAATAACGACCACGCAATGGAGAGAGAGTTAAAAGACACGCCCAACACAGTGTTTCAGAATGGGACTGAAGGATTACCTGGCAATATAACACAATTGGCACTATCTCTTGAAGTGCTTGATCGTCCAGTTCAAAACGACAGACTAAAGCATCTGCCTGCATTGCTTAGATCGGCCAGATTGCTTCTTGTATCCGTGGACTGCCTCAGAGACCTGATCGGAAAAAATATGTTCACCGAGTCTCCAGTAAGCCTAGAAATTATACAAGAGGCTGAACAATTCTTGAGTATCCACGACGCAAACCATTGCGCTTGGAAAAAATCTGCAACACACCGTTTGTCCAGCCAACAAGAGCATGCTGTTGTTATCGTGTCTTCAGACCAGTTGTCTGTGTACAGAATGGAGTTTCCCCATGTTGTCAGAAACGTTGCAAGTGTTCCTCATACCCCAGGGATGACCTATGAAAACATGATTGTGTTCAAGAACAAAATTTTCATGGAAGGCGTGAGCACCTTTTTCAACTCCTTGGCAACACTGGACGAGCAGAGAAACTGGCATCATGTTATGTTTGATGATACCAGCTACGAGTTCGATATCAACTCAAATAACTCAAGCAGACCTTTTTCTCACAATGGACACATGTACAGATTCAACGCTGGTGTCTTGTATCGGTTCTGCGAGTTCCCCGATGACGCGGGGGAACCTCTCTGGGCGGAAGTGTTCCGATCAGACGTAATCGTGGACGCCAATGAGATTGTTTGTTTTCAGAGTTTCATATTGTTCTTCATCAACACTGAGCGGAACGCCAGCGTGTACGGACTGGACACAGAAACAAGTGATTTCAGGCAGATGTGTGATTTTGGTGACAGAGCCCGGGGCCTGAATGCCACCAATGACGGTGACAACACTTACATCCTACAGCCGTGTGGTGCTTTCAAACGTCTGGTTAAAACGGAAGATGGCATTAGGCTTGAACATGTCGCTCAGCTATGGGACTGCGAGTGGTTTCCCATGTTGGCCGTGACGTACTTGAGCAAGCTCTTCATATTTGGGAAAGACTTTAGGGTTCCTCTTGACACAAACACAGTGATAAGAGCTCTCCCAGGACTGTTTGATTGCATTGAAGTAGTCAAGTTGGATGAAGGATATCAGTGCTTTCCGATGATTGTACCTCGATATTGGTTCAGCATTTAAAATGGCAATTATTTCTCATAGAACTGCTGAATAATTTAATTTGTGTTTTTCTTTTAAAGTTTGTTTAAATATGAACTATATGCAAGAATCTAGTAAAAATTTCATTCAGAATATATTAAATTGAACTCTTTATTATTAAAAAGAATATGGTTATTGTTTTACTTCAAATTCAATATAAAACTTAACTGATATGTTATTAAACGCCTTCTTAAATATTTTCCCCCTAAAGTGATTAAAATTGTTGTTATATTTTCTTATCTAAATCTACACTATAATCGTCTGGTCATGTGCATAGTCTACAACACTGGCTATCCTCCAACACTTCATAATTTACCCTTCAAATCTACCTAGAGCAGAGCGTAGCCATGCACTGCCACTTTGCTGGCGAATTTCATTATGAAGTAATGTTCTTTATAGATATAGTAAGGGGCCATCCATAAAGTACGTCACGTTATTTTTGACCATTTTACACCCCTCCCCCTCTCACAAACTGTCATAAATCTTGGGACACCCCCACCCCAAAGTACGTCACACTTTCGAACAAAAATATTTTTTAATTAATAAAATAATACAAATTTAACATAAAATACCTTGACGTCACACATGGTCGGACACCCCCCTGTCACAAACTGTCACACTTTCTTACACCCCCTCCCCCCTCTGCAGCGTAACGTACTTTATGGACAGCCCCTAATTGTTCTCACCCATTTAAATAACACGGAATCAATCAGCAATGTGGCCTTCAACAACTCGTTATTCTTATTGGAAAAATTTGTCTGGTGTTTAATCATATCTCAGGGCTCAAGTTTCTCATTATATATTTTTTTATTTTGGGAAAGAGCGAGGTAAGGTGTAACAATACAAAGTAAATAACGTGTTTTTAAAGAACAAGAAAAACATCATCAACAACAAATTCTAAATAAGATTAAAAACTGATTATTAATAATTTCGGATGTGCCATATAATGATAACTTTTGATATATTATGAAAGTGAACCACTTTTTGTTAATGCTTATATAATTAGAAGCTTTTTTTTTCGTTTCGGGCTGATATGAAGTGTATTTGAGTGTTTGAAAAAATTATTCGGCAAAGTACAAAAGGCGTAGCTGTATTATGTATTTATTTATTTGTTCAGGTCAAACTCTCTTAAGCCTTTTCTGAACCCATCTACCCACCACTCAGAAGCCTACGACACCTTTAACCCAAATGTCCTTTTACCTGACCACAGTATATGGCTAGATGTAAGGGAACTCGGTCTTTTGTTAAAACTATTTTATATTCAGTTCTCTCCCTGTAAACGATTTAACTCCACGATTTAAAAAAATAAAATAAATTATAATAATTCAACCCAACGACCAGCAGTGTGTGGGGACAAAAAACGCCATGAACGTTCCAGAAATGAAATATAAAAGCAAGTATAGTTAATTCAAATACACGCACTTAAGTAAAAAAACAAATTCAGATTAAATTTAAAAACGTTGAGATACAACATAAATGCATGCGGAGTAAATATTATATACAAAAGCATACATTAATATCGTTTTTTAAATTGTCAAAAATTAAATGCTTAACAAATTAATGATTTACACATTAAGAACAGGCACAAATTTATATATTTTTTAAAGTTTTTTTTAAAAAATAATCCAATAACTAGCATCTAACATGCCAATTAAAATTATTTTCCGCACTTTGCGTTTTGACGCAGTTATCCATAGCAATGGGAAAACACTTTGTATTTTCACGTGTTAATACCACCACTGCCTGTTCGTGTTATCGAATGGATCGAGTTTTCTGTTTCCGCTATCGATTTTGTTTAATTGATTAGACGACCAGCTGAAGGTTTATACCAGCAGACCGGAAGGGAAGGGGAGTAAACATGTTTATTTGTAACGTCTGTTATTGTTTTGGTAGCCGTTCCTTTTTTCGATTCTCACTCAACCCAGAAAAATATCCTGCCATGAAAATTTTTTGTCGAAACCGTTTTTTGAAAGGATTTTTAGTATTTTTTTAAAATTAAAAAACAACAACAACTTAATTGTGTACTCCACATAAATTTTCAAAAGAGCAATTAATTACAAAAAGTAGATTATATTAGAATGATTCACAAAAATATATACCGTATATTTTATGTATTTGAAATTCAAGGAAATGGCACATGGGCGAAAGCGCGACTGTTGGTGTTATTTAACTATTTGTACCGTCTAACAAAGTAATATATACCATAGCTTAATAATGAGATAATTTTTAAAAATAAATTTAATCAAAACTAGCTATAAACAACCAAAGATTTGCTGCGTGGGGTAGGTGTAGGGGGGGAGGTGCCTAAAACAACACACCTAACTTTG
This sequence comes from Radix auricularia, assembly GCA_002072015.1. Classification (NCBI taxonomy): domain Eukaryota; kingdom Metazoa; phylum Mollusca; class Gastropoda; family Lymnaeidae; genus Radix; species Radix auricularia. The sequence goes on from MUZC01000265.1 coordinate 338,971, forward strand.
ACGTTTGACAACGCCCCTTCCCGTAAACTTAATCAACTTCTCCAGATGAGTTTAGGCGCTCACGAAATAATCTCTATGTGCGGAAGACGACTTTCCACTCAACACAGGGAATATTCAGAAATATGAAAGTGAACTGCTTTTGGTTAATGCTTAAACATTAGAAGCATTTTTTTCGGGCTGATATCAAGTGTATTTGAGTGTTTAGAAACATTTTTTTCGGGCTGATATCAAGTATATTTGAGTGTTTAGAAGCATTTTTTTCGGGCTGATATCAAGTGAATTTGAGTGTTTAGAAGCATTTTTTTCGGGCTGATATCAAGTGTATTTGAGTGTTTAGAAGCATATTTTTTGGGCTGATATCAAGTGTATTTGAGTGTTTAGAAGCATTTTTTTCGGGCTGATATCAAGTGTATTTGAGTGTTTAGAAGCATATTTTTCTGGCTGATATCAAATGTATTTGAGTTTTTGAAAAAAATATGCGACACAAGGTCGCTTATGACAACAATGAGGTAGCAACTAAACCTAAATTTTAGATTACTTACATTTAAAAAAAAGAGAATTATTGTAATTGAGGATGACTTTCTTCAGAAGTATCACAAAAGCTTTTCCATAATTTTGTTACACCAAATCTTAAAACGGAAGGTTCTCTGTCATACAATGCTGAGACATCAGGACAGGGCAAACGGGTGGATCTAACGGCATACATATAAATATAAAATTGTGACACATTTTAAAATCAGACACATGTATGAAATGTACTAATGACACACGAATGAAATGTACTAATGACACACGAATGAAATGTACTAATGATACACGAATGAAATGTACTAATGACACACGAACGAAATGTACTAATGACACACGAATGAAATCTACTAATGACACACGAATGAAATGTACTAATGACACACCAATGAAATGTACTAATGACACATCAGTCAAAAGGAGACAACTAAGTCCAATGCGAACACAGGAATGAAACTGACAAAATCATTAAAAGACAAACACTACATTATAATGTCAAAACACTCACCAAAAAATCAGACACATCAGTGCAATGCTGACACAAAAATCAAAAGCTCACACACACGCAAACATACTATGCCAAAATATCACTAAAATGGACACATCAGTGCAATGCTGACACAAAAATCAAAAGCTCACACACCCACACACATACTATACCAAAATATCACTAAAATTGACACATCAGTTCAATGCTAACATAAAAATCAAAAGCTCACACACACGCACACATACTATACCAAAATATCACTAAAATGGACGCATCAGAGCAATGCCAACCCATCAATCGAAACAAACACATCATTAAAATACATACACATCATTAAAATACATACACATCATTAAAATACATACACATCATTAAAATACATACACATCATGTCAATGCCAATAGATACAGCAAAATCAGATCCGTCCATCCATACAATGCATCCACATCAGTGGCTGCGTTAGGTAAACGCGGGGCCTAGTGCCAGCAATGACCCCGCGGGGCCAGAGTACTAGTAAAGATCGCTAAGCACCAGTGTGCCATGGTATTAAAAAATATGAAATATCTTGATTATTGTGTAATTTTAATACCGCGTGTCACCTTTGTAATTAAATTATTACTATTTTAGTAAATCTATTGTGAATGACGTGTACACAAATAAAGGGGATTGGCTGAATGGTACATCTGACCTATTTTCCGCTAACGGTTTAATGCTTTCAAAGACGTCTAGAGCTACGCTACAGAATTTGACCTTCAAAAAGGATTACAAGAGTGCCTCTTTCATTTCTTTACAATCGTTTCCAGCATACGGTCTACCATCCACTCTTTGGTTCTACATGTATAGGCTATTAACCAAGACTAGACATGTTCAGGTCCGAAACGCGGGAACTACCTAAGCGCGGGGCCTGGGGCATTCGCCCCAGTTGCCACCCTCAAACGCCGCTCCTGCTCCACATCACTAAAAAAATAAGACACACCAGTGCGATACCGACACGTCAATAAAAATTTGACACATCATCATACAAATTAAAATCATAACGTTTATATAAACGATTTACACTCAAGACCACACCCAAACAATTTGATTAGAAAATGGACAGTGATATGGAACACTTGGGTCACATCTCAGTATGTTCTATCTAGTCAATGGAGCTTTTACTTTTTACATTAAAAATAATTAGTTATTTAATCCTCACAAACAAGATGATAAGCTCAGCTGCAGTTTAATTCACTATTTTACAGACGCTGTAAACACTTGTAAGTTTAAAAGTTAAGTACCCTCTAAAAGCCACTTCATTAGCATGATACAATAGCGTCTCACCATTTTTCATGGGACGAAATTCATGTAATATATTATAAAGTTTTCACAAATTTATATAGTATGCCTTGCATACATGTATGAAAACTATGCATTTTTTTGTGTTAAATTCTAAGCTTGTATTTAATCTTTTAGTAAGTATATATTTATGTGGCTAAGTGTTATGATCTTAATATTTTCCTTTGGATTCTTTGTAGAAAATGTGAAAATATAATTTTGTGTGTGTCTTCTTCCATCAACCCAGTTAGAAAATAAAAATATTTGAAGTGCGTCTCGGAGATGGTTTCTAGAAATGTTATTTGTAACAATGCAGAATGTTGATGTCGACGTTACGAGATTAGTACACGGAGCTGTATGACTCATTGCTGGGGAGTATTCACAACCTACATTTGTTAACCCTTTAAATGGTAGTTGAAAAATAGAACAAGGAGAGAAGTCGTAATAATATTCACACAAGTGACAAGTTATTACATATACTAATATGGAAATACATGGCAACAACAATTCATCTTCAGTGACCCTAACTTAACTAACCAGCAAGGCGAGCAACATAAACAGTTCATTGATGAGTTAAAGACCTGACTATGACACGTTTTCCGTAAGTTTATTTAATTGCATCTTTAGAATGTTTAAGTAAGAAGACGCCACCCATTGGATCATTTTCTTATCTTATCTTAGATATACAGACGCTCCTTCTATGCAGAAGATAATTGCGTCCACAGACCATGAGAGATGATCTGTTGGCAAGTGATGCAGCGGTCACAGGCCACGGCTATAGGGGTTCCACTCATTACCCCAGCCGCCTGTTGTCTAGTTAGGTACCCATCCGGAGCTGGGTGACTCGGGGACTCCTCAGGCCACGAGAACAAATACTCACCTTCGTGTGGATTCGAACTCGTGACCATCGGTATGACAGTCGAGAGCGCTACCTCTCGTCTACCACGTCTTGTGTATTTAAATTTATATAAAAACCGCAGGCGGCACCGAACTTCTGTGTATTGCTATACCATTGGTTAATTGTTACAAAACTTCTGACATCCGCAATACAATAAAGATAAATGTAATAGGAGAATACGTGTTGTATAAATTGGCGTGAAAGTTAGACAGAGGATTCGGTTCGTTCCGGGTCTGTTAAAAAAAATTGTGATCGTTTGTTGCAACTAAACAGTGGCGGAAAGAACAACGACAACCTTACCCTTGGTTAGCTTATTATGCATAAATGTCCTGACTCAACAAAACACATCTGGCTATACATAAGACATACCTGGTTATACGAAACACACATGGCTATACAACACACACCTTGCTATACATAACACACACCTGGCTATACAACACACACGTTGCTATACATAACACACACCTGGCTATATGACACACACCTGGCTATACAACACACACCTGACTATACGACACACACCTGGCTATGCATAACACACAACCTGCTATACGACACACACCTGGCTATACGACACACACCTGGCTACACATAACACACACCTGGCTATACGTAACACACACCTGACTATACGACACACACCTGGCTATGCATAACACACACCTGGCTATACGACATACACCTGGCTATCAGACACACACCTGGCTATACGACACACACCTGGCTAAAGCTTTTCATCATCATCAATTATAAAACTCCCCAAATACAAAACATACATTGATCGTTTCCTTATGCGGGGTACTAAATGATATTATTTTGACGTCGAATCACAACATACCATGTGGTATATATCCAGGAGCAGTAAATATGAAAAGTTTGATTTGAGAATTCGATTGTGCGTGAATTTCTCAGCTGTTTTCATCCTCAGCTTGTATTGTCAAATTCAGTGACACAAAGTTACAATGTATGATTGACGAATTTTCTTTCATCATTGTTATTCTTGTGAATGCATGTTTTTTCTTTAGTATCTACTTGATGTATCTAGTTATTACTTAGGAAGATGGATGTCGAGCGCCATTTTGTTTACATTAATGACTCAAGGACAGTCCTGGATTTACCAATTTCGTAAGCAAGCTATAGCTTAGGGCCTTCTTCTGGGTCTCTGGATTTTTTTCAGACTTATCACTTGCATAGAATATATGGACTTCAAATGAGCCCCCATATTTGAAATGGTTTAGGGTCCCATCAACTCTAAATCCGCCCTGCGTTAAGGGAACAAAATTTGGGTGAGATTGCAATCAGTCTTATCAGGGACGGTATTGGAGTGAAACTGCGGAGAGGCTGTTTATTTTTATTTATTTACTAGCAGACCCGGTCTTGCGTTGCAACGATCTCAGTAAAAATGACAATTTAAGAATCCTATGAGTGATATGTTTTAAAAACAATTATGCCAGAAACCTACACTGAAGTGCAAAAAAAAAAAGTCCAAGTTTCACGGCAAACAGATAAATAAAAGAATAATTTAAAAGCTTTAAAAAAACGACATTAAGGGGCTAGGCTCTAAAATAAGTGCTACTTTGTACTCAAGCTATGTTTCTCAATATAGTGTAAAATTGCTTAGGATAATTAAATTATTAACGTGCATTACAAAAAAACGACATTAAGGGCCCATTCACGACAAGATATTAAGCTTAAAACGATCTCAGTAAAAATGACTATTTAAGAATCTAATGCGTGATCTGTTTTAAAAACTACTATGCCAAAAACCTACACGGAAGTGTGCAAAAAAGTCCAAGTTTCCTAGCAAATGGATAAATAAATATATATATATATAAAGCTTTGAAAAAAATAAAGGAAAAAAACGAAATTAAGGGGCCGGGCTCTAAAATAAGTGATGATTTATTATTTTTTTAATCGCCATTGTACTCAAGCTTTGTTTCTCTATATCGTGTAAAATTGATTGGGGAATTAAATTATTAACGCGCATTACAAAAACATTTCGGTATGCCT
>MUZC01000143.1:0-37921 GCA_002072015.1 Radix auricularia
GCCACTTAATTGTTTTTTTTTACGGCGCGCAAAACCACACCCTTGGTTAATCTCAAACCCAAAATCATTATGATTTTACGTCTATATTTTCAATTTTAAAAAAGTAATCTAGAGTTGCGTGGTATAGGGGCTTCACACACACTGACGGACGCGCTTAGGCGCATTATATAATAGATATAATGAAAAATAACACTAACAAAATGATGCGCAACTTAATATTTCCTCTAAAAGAATCATGTGTGCAAGATTTCTCCAATGAAACGCTCTCCGTTATTTAATGAGGAAGGACTTGAGGAGGCACGTGACTAAATGTCCAGCTGGGCTTCAGAACGTGTCATGATTGGGTGACATAATAACTCCACACATCTGTCACTCGGTCTGTAACGCCACCTATGTATAAAGACTATGCCAGAATGTGTCGACGCCCCTGACACCGTGTCCTGCTGGGCCGCTGACAGCCAGCAGCACCGTTGGACATAGGACGTTAGGGGGTTACGGTAAATTGGGGTGGGGCGAGTAAACGGCTTTTCTCTAAACAGTTAGTGTAGCACAACAAGATTGTATAAGCAACAATGAATAGTCGATGCTATATAGCAACCAATCGATGAATGGCTAATGTACACCACAATTTAACAAAAAAGAGATGTTATATATAAATATATGACAACTGTAGAATAAGTCTTGTGTTATTTACATTTAATGTCAGTTTAAGTTTAAACGCACGCTGAACAAACTTAATTCCCTGTCTAATTTTATATATTAAGTATTCAGATATTTAATATGAAATTATTACTTTTTCAATTTCCTATGATATTTGTTTGAACTGAAGATTCTCTGAGTTTTGATAGTATTCTTGTCATCAGTTTCACTGGAATTAGGGGATAAGATTGTTTCTAGCGTGTATATATAAACTTTAACAATGATCTCGGGATCAAACAATGTCGGGATCTCGGGGTCAAACAATGTCGGGATCCCGGGGTCAAACAATGTCGGGATCCCGGGGTCAAAAAGTATCGGGATCGTGGTGTCAAACAATGTCGGGATCTCGGTGTCAAACAATGTCGGGCCAGGTTCTTTCTTTGTTTCTACATTCCATTTTTTATTGAAAAGGAAAAAAACAACTTAACATTTCTAAAGCTTAATTTTTTCAAAAATTAGATTTGCTAAATATACTCTAATTGAACAACTAGAAAAGTCTAAATAAATTCAATATGTGGTACTCACTGGCGGTGAATTTCAGATTTCAGCTAATTATCATAAAAATCGGGTAGATGTCGAACAACGTAGAAGCTGTCTCCAAGACTACACCTTGTTGCCATTAACCCCTAGAAAACAATGTTCGTTCGGCTTGACTTGCGGTGGACCGAGATCAGAGAGCTACTCACCTGTCTTCAAACTCATTAAAAATACATTTCTTTTGAAAACCGCTAAAAATAATTTATGCTCTCGTGAAAATAGGGGATGATTGCGGTCGTTGAATTATTGAAGGAGGGAGGAGATTTGCTCAACCGCAGACTTTCAGCTGGAGGGAGGGGGGAGGGGTAGACGTCATCAAGATGAAGGAGGGAATGAAAACCTTTGGACACATTTCACACTGAAATTTAAAGTAGTTTAATTGAATTTTGTTCGTATGTTTGAGGGAATGTTTAACTAAGTCATGTGACTCATTAATGACCTCAGTCAGACGATGCTTCAACTCGACACATTTTCAACCTAAATTGCGCACCTCAAACAAATGATGTCATAACAAAACTTACATTTCAAATATTTTACTATTTGTGTCTTTATTAAAACTACAAAATCGTATCTTTAGATCAATCTTATTTGGTCTAGTTTAACTCTTATACTCGATTGCTCATTTGGCATCATATAGTCGCCTCCTTCTTGTATAAAAAGGGTTTGGTCGACACAGAATGGCGCAGGCTTTCATGTGTGACTCTAGGAATGGTTTAGAAGTTTCCTGGCTTAATCCTGTCTTCACTTGTGCTTTGATGGTCACTAGCTGGCAAGAATTGGGAATTAAGAGTCACCTCCCCTTCGCTGGCCCAGCCACCAATCACCGGCTCCTTGGAGAAAGAGAAGGGGGAAAAAAGTCTTTCTGTGACTTATTTACTTTTTAATAACTTGGTCCTATGTGACGGGCTTTGATGTTGATTGGCTCGAGCTGCTGGTGAGTTGTGGTTGTGGTGGTGCTTGTGTGATGGTGGGGGGGGGGATACATTGTGACATTCGTCGTGTACAACAAACTTAATTGATAGGTTGTTTTTTTTTATATTTTAATTTTTTTGTTTGGTACCTCTAGGCTCTAGGCAAAGGTTCTAAATATATTTCCTTAACTCCATCAATTTAATGTTATATAATTTTTTTTTAATTAATTATTTTTTTATTTGTAAAATCTTAAAAGTATGTAACAGTAACAGATTGCAGATAAATTTGGGGCGCAGAGGTCTCGGAATCGATGAACCCTTCATTTATATCGGAACTATTTTTTATAGCGCATTTGTTTTGACTTTTACTTATCTTGGTTATTCCTTGTTATCTTCATTCCTTTATTTTTAAAAAGCACGTTTTATTGTGTATATTTTCATTTAATTAATTAATGTTACATCATAAATAACAGTTCCAGATTTGAAGCACGGTGCTTCATAACGTAAACAGAATAAAATGATAATTCTACTCGAGATAATAATTTAACCGTAGCAAAAGTAAAGTTCGAAAAACAGCACTAGCGTAAAGTTCATATTACTACTTTGATATATCTGGAACTGCCAAGAAGCACCCATCCACCTCTCCCACTCCCCCGAAAAAAAAAGTTAATAAAAATGGATTCCGAATTTCCAGCCAGCGGTGATTTGACGTGCGTGACCAATCGGCTACCGACAGTATTCGTTCTACGTAAATCCGCTTATATCGTTTATCAAAACCTTTACAGCAAATGGCTCTCGTCCTATAGGGCCATGGAACGTCCGTTGACTAAGCTCATTATAGCCAAAGTTTTTTCCCCTTCCAGCGGTGTGGCTAAATCTCTTGATGAATGGTGCGCTCATGTTGTTTACAATCAGAAAACAAGGAAATCTTCCGCGTCGTGAGGTACGTCGTTAGTGAGTGGGCGGATGGACGTCACGCGAGTTATGACACACTTTTCGCAGTGATCCGTCGGGCGAAAGCGTGATATTATTCATATTTATCAAATATTAGTCGAATTATGCTTTCAGTCTGACATGTCTGATAAATTGGTGGCTTGTAGAGATAGGAAGTCATTCTGTTCTTAGCAGTTGGCTAATAGTGTGTGATGAGGATATGGTAGTAGTAAGCATAGTGTGAAATGAGGGTGCGGCAATTAGCTAATAGTATGAGAGAATTATGTGGTAGTTAATTACCGTTCTATAGCCCGCTCGTTCATAAGCCGACTCTTTTGGAAGAGAAAAGTATTAAATTGAATAACTCGCTCGTAAGCCCCCCCCCCCCCGCCAAAAAAAAAAAATCGTAGAAAACCAAGTTTTTTACTCTAAATCCTTTATATACGAGACATAGCTATGAGGACGTTCATATGTTCATTATAATACGCAGGGCAAATCAATCCGAAAATACGACATTCTAATATAATGCGCACCGATCAAGATTATATTTTTAAAATGTATTGACAATATAATGCGCACCTAATTGCGCGATAGGAGAGGTTGTTGAACATAATACGCTCCACAACACTCTATCTCAAAAAATTAACATGATACATATAGATAAATGAAATGATTTAAAAATTCAATAATTCAATTACTGTACATCTGTTAGATCTGAAATTTTGATACATCATTTTTATCATCGGCATGAGTCTGCCTGCAAAATTTTAGCTCGCTAGCCTACGAGAAAGTGGGTTAAAAAACGATTCTAATTTTTTTCGGAAAGCAATCACGCACGCACGGGCTCCACAAGTTAATACAAAGAATTTAAAATTTATTAAAAAAAACATTAAAAAACAAGTTTTTCACTCTAAATCCTTTATATGCGAGACATAGCTATGAGGACGTTCATATGTTCATTATAATACGCAGGGCAAAAAAGTAATGTCAAATGTAATGCGCACCTAATTGCGCGATAGGAGAGGTTGTTGAACATAATACGCTCCACAACACTCTATCTCAAAAAATTAACATGATACATATAGATAAATGAAATGATTTAAAAATTCAATAATTCAATTACTGTACATCTGTTAGATCTGAAATTTTAACACATCATTTTTATCATCGGCATAATTCTGCCAGAAAAATTTCAGCTCGCTAGCTTACGAGAAAGTTGGTTAAAAATCGATCCAAAGTTTTTTCGGCAAGCAAGCTCGCACGCACGGGCTCAGACAACTCAAGTTTAATTTAAAGGATTTTTTTTTTAAATAATAGGACTGCTTAAACAAAATAGTATGCATTTTTTTTAAACTACATGACGTACCAGCTAAATCGGTCATTACGATTGTTTACTTTGTACTTCCCAAATTTGTATGTGTGCTCTTTTTTTAGACAAGAGTTACCGGTATTTTAAATAAAATTATTTGTTAGACAGGGGCAAAAGCGTGTATATTAAAATTCGATCTTATTAGCTAAATTTGTAAAACGATTTATTAAAACATTAACAAAAATGAATAAAATTATTAAATAGGATAAGTGCAGATGTTTCATAATATATTTTACCTTCTGGTAGAGCAGTGGAATCTTGTAGAATATAGAAAGGGACTTTGATGATCTGCAATAACAGCACCGATATTCAAAATACAGACAGAAATCACCTATAGCCCGCTCATAAGCCGAATCCCCGCCCCCACTTTTGTACTACAACTGGGACAAAAATGTCGGTTTTCGGATGAGTGTATACGGTAATAATGTGAGAGTATTGTGTTGCTGTTAATTACGGTAATAAATGAAGAGTATTATGTAGCAAGGGTAAAAAGACTCGAAATGCAGCCCAAGAATTTAAATGTCCAAATGTATAGCAGCTGATAAAGGATATACACATTTGTGTACATAAAGATTATGTACCGGTAGTAATGGCTCTTCCCCCTTTAGTTCTCTCCCAATTTCTTCTTTCATTTAAACATACATAATTATTTGAAAAATTCGGAGTATGTAAAGAAAATTCAGGTAAAGCTATAGAGCCTTATTATAGTTTAAATTCGTGATTAAACTTCCAGTGCAGTAATTTTTGCTAGCATGTCTTCAAATCTTATAATTGCAGGTGTAACTTCTTTATATTATTAGTACTTTCAATGTGTACATATGTACAATATCAGGAAAGCTGGTGAGGATTAAGTGTGTGAGTTTCAAGCTTGTGTATTGGTGGGTCAACACAAGTTTCTTGTCAAGTTGTGTATTGTTGGGTCAGCACAAGTTTCATGTCAAGTTGTGTATTGGAGGGTCAACATTAGTTTGAAGTCAAGTTGTATATTGGTGGGTCAACATTAGCTTGAAGTCAAGTTGTATATTGGTGGGTCAACATTAGTTTCAAGTCAAGTTTTATATTGGAGGGTCAACATTAGTTTTAAGTCAAGTTGTATATTGATGGGTCAACATAAGTTTTAAGTCATGTTTTAAAAAATGTGCGCCACTTAACTGTAAGTTAACCATTTTCAATAATTTGGGGACAATGAGCCCCGCCTATGACGTCATGACTTTTCCTCATCATCACCGTTCAAGTTTGTCAGCTAATGAGCATTGCTACAATTTTTACCCCCAGAGAATTCAGTCTCAAAAGTTGGTCAACATAAATAGATAAACAAATTTATTTCTCCACTCCAAATGGTTAATAACCCCTGCTCATGTGGGAACAGTTTACAACACGACATGCTAGAGTGTAGGCAAATAGTTGAGAACCCCTGGTGATGTGGGTACAGTATACAACACAACATACCACAGTGTTGGGAAATCGTTGAGAGCCCCTGGTGATGAGGTCAGAGTTTACAAGCACGACAAGCTATAGTGTCGGCAGATTGAAACGTTAAATATGGATGTCTTCTATGCCCGTGAAGAAAAGAAAATGGTGTGATTTTGTTTATTGAAGTAGAACATGGAAAAGGTATCATCAATAAGGCAGATTTTCTAGATGTCAGAATGGCTTATAACATGGGATGAGATAAAATTGTGGATGAGAATTAATCAATTAATTTATTATTAGTTGTTTAAAAAATTAGCTCAATTTTAAATGGACTTTGTTAGTGAATGATAAAAACATTATATTCATCACTTTGTTTTAAATCTATATATATAATTCTCATCATGTTCCAACCATGCCGGGACACCAAGCCAGTAGCAAGCTGTCTGACTGCAGCCAACCAATCAGATTGCAAGAAAAGGTAGTGTGAAAACGTGGAACAATAATTCGATGAATTGATGTCAATTACTATGTTCTTTCAGAAAAACATGTATTGCTTGGTGTAATGGTTATTACATTCGCCTAACACGCGGAAGGTCGTAGGTTCAATCTCTAGCTAAAAATAACTTTTTTTATTTTTTAAAAATGTTTGTGTTTGTGCCCGTTCATTTCCCACTTTCATTTCGATCATGACTTCGCTACACCATAACAAGAACAAAAGACGAGTGGAAATAAGCTTGACGAATGACCTTTGTCAGGTTATGCCAATTAGTTTATGGTTGGTATGCTAGGGTGGTGCAGGGTGGGGGGTGGCAAGTGGCTAACCATAGTGAACATGTTTCCAGATCAACAATGCGTCGCAGTTATCCCCGCATCCGAGTTTCATTCGCGTTGTTCTGATTTCATCGTGATGTAGTTTGTGTCTAATTTCTTTGCACTATCAATGAGCAAATCTGCAAATCTGGGCATCCAGTATACTTTAAAAATAGCTGGGCATCTAGTATACTTTAAAAATAGCTTTAAATCATAGAATGTTTTCATTGAGCTTCAAGCTCGAAGCTTCTATCTGTAATCAAATACTGTTATTCTCCCCCTCTCTCTGTCTCTCTGTCTCTCTCTCTCTCTCTCTATTTCTATGTATCTATGTATCTATGTATCTACGTATCTATGTATCTATCTATGTATCTATGTATCTATCTATGTATCTATGTATCTATCTATGTATCTATGTATCTATGTATCTATCTATCTATCTATCTATCTATCTATCTATCTATCTATCTATCTATCTATCTATCTATCTATCTATCTATCTATCTATCCTTAGGGCTGTGAAAATTAACGATTAATTTCTCGATTAAACGGTTTTAAAAAAATTATCTATTAAAATTATTTTAATTAAAAAAATATCGATTAAAATGAAAAGAAACATTTTCGATTTATTAATAATAGTTAATTCTTGATAATTAAAGTGCTGTTTTTTTTTACGCACAAACTTCTCAGTTAAAAAAAAAATTAAAGTTTAAACTTTAAAGTAAGCTGTTTATAAGGAAATTGATATTGAAAAATTAAAGATTTTTTTTTTTACTTAATGAACAATAACATTTAAATTCATTGACATTATATTGAACTACTTATATTTAAATACTAGATTGTGCCGGGCGCCGTGGCGCCTGCTGCGCCCACTTTTTTTTAGGGCGCCTGCAGCGCCCACTTTTTTTTAGGGCGCCTACGGCGCCAACCTTTTTCAAAAGCCCAACTAACTTGTCCTTTTTTGATAAATACGAAATATTAAACTTTCTGAAATGTACGCAAAGTATTTAATAATAGGGGTTGTATTTTGCGCACCGATGCACACCAAACAATGACGTCATTTTAAATATTTTTACAGCGCTAATAACCACTCGATTTTTCAACTAACTGCTGTAGACTGTTGTACATCGTTCCTCATCGTTCCACATCCAGTGAGTGAGTGAGTGAGTGACCTGGGCTTTTATATATTTAAATATATCACTAACAATATTTTTTAAATTAAATACTTAAGCTATTGGCATTTTTTAAAATGCCCTAAAAGGGCACGAAATGCGAAGGAAAACAACATAATTTTAAAAAAGTGATTATGAGGTCTTAGAAAAAAACACATATCTTTTGAACAACTTTGGATTTTTAAAAAATGATCTTTATGTTTATGTTCACCATCAAACAATTTCTATACAGCAGTATTACTTTTATATTTTTAAAATTAATTTGAAATTCTCATCCAAGTGCCTAATTTAAAACTGAATGCGTTATTTAACTTATTTTAATTTCTAACTATTTCTTAAAAATTCATATTGATTTTGCCAAAGTATCTTTATAGTTAAATATTGAGTTAAACTAAAACATGTAATATGTCAATTACAAATCCTTTTTCTTTTTTAAAAATATTTTTAAAAAAATAATAATTGTAATTGTAATAAGTTTTCAAAAATATATATATTTTTTACAGTCATTGGACCTTTATGTAGCATAAAAGCATGCCTTGAAATAACTTTTAAGAAATGAGACTCAGCAATATTTTCCATTGTTAATATCCAGGTTTTTTTTCCATCGTTTACATAACTTTGATTTCAATTTTTTTCTTTTTTGTGTGTGTTGCATTTAAAAAAAAAAAAAGTTCAGAATATTGTATTTTTTGTTATGTCTTTTAGACGGGGGAAATACCTTAATTTTAAAATTTCAATTGCCTGTTTTTGTTACTTCCCTTGAAATTTTCCGTTTAATGACGTCATACATCTTTATTTCTAGCTTTAATTAAAATTATCGATTAATTAATTAGTAATTTTTCAAAAGTTAACGAATAAATTTAAATAATCGACAGAATCCCTATATATATATATATATATATTCCTCTCTCCAACATTGCATGGGGAGGATTATTATGGTTTCTTCGTTTTTTATGTTGCTGTGACGGTTTTTCACATGTCTTATGCTGCTAGGACAATATTGCCCCTGTTTTATGTTGCTATGACAGTATTTCTCATGTTTTATGCTGCTATGACGTTATTTCTCATGTTTTATTTTGCTATGACAGTATTTCTCATGATTTGCGTTACATGGGAATTTGAGATCTAATCTTCTCTGAAAGAAAAATGAACTTGTACTAAAGGATTAAATCAATAAAATTTGAAATATATATACTGATTAAATGTTACAGTTTCTGCAGGTATCATATTGACAACAATAAAAAAAGATATTTGCTGTTTTGTGGTACAGTTATCACTTACCTGATTGATACTTCACGAGTATCAGTACATGACCCACGACCCACACCGTCTCCTGAAATACTGCGGGAAACCATTTCAAGTTTCAATTATTTCTCCGTAACCAATTTTTGTGGGGTGGGGAGATAATTAAAAATGGGGGGTTGGGGGTCAATTAACATCTCTGTACATTTTCTCATTTCCCATCACGCTCCATTAAAAACAATTAAAACAATTTCAATCTATTGAGTGAAATTTTATTTCAAACTCATTTCTCGCTCTACTAGTTATTTGTACGCTTGTTTTTATTACTCTTAAAATTTTTTTTTAAAGTTAAATTAAAAAGTTCAAAGTGCATTTCTTAGAAATGTGTTTCATTCACTGGCGCATCCCAACAACAAAAAGAATTTTATAGATTCTCCTTGTTACGTTGGAGAGTATTTTCAGAATGTGAAGTGCATGCCAATTTGATCTGTAAACCGTGAGCAAACAAACTGTATTTTTTGGTTTCCATTTGTCCGTCTGAGTCCCCGTGTTTCTATTACAATGAGACATACTTCGTGTTTGCCATTCCTAATGAAGATGGCCTCGGATTTCTGGGGACTTATCCCGATGAGACGGGATTTCAAGGGACACAATCACTTGTAAGGGGTGACGGCATTTGATGACGTATTTAACGTTGGTTTAAGTTTGAATGAGGCACCACTCCATCTCACAACGCTGTGCGTCATTACGGCAGAGCCTTGGGGAAAAGGGCGAGCAAATTGAATCGCTCTCGCTTGATTAACTCCCTCCGATAAATAACTATCGAACATTTCTTGCGTTCTTCTGGTTGATTGCGTCGCGTCTGCTCATCCTCCATGTTAGAGGACAAGTAATGGCCTGGTTGTACAGGCACCGCTCCCCAAAGTGCTTTTGTTTGTCTCCAACTAACAGATATACAACAAATTTGTCAGGGCATTCTGGGATTACTTCCGGGGGCATCTCCTACCTCGACGCCGTCTTCTTTTGTCACGACATTTCTAAGGTCGAAACTCGTCATTGTCGCTAGTGTCAGGACCAGGTAAATACGTCAGTGCGACAGGTAACAGGCCAGAAGTAGTCTGAACAACTTTACTGAGGTCCACTAATGTGGGGGGAGGGGGTGGATGATAATCAGCTACCGGGCCGCTCTTGTCATCTCCAACCTCATACTCCACCCCCCGCCCACCAGGGGGCGCCACAATATATACGGTGACACCTGGACAATAAACTCGCTAACTTGATCCCCGGAACCAGACATGTGTTCACCCTCCCAACCCCCGCCCCTAACCTTTAAAAAAAACCCACACACGAAATCTTTGTAGCCGTAAGGACGAAAGTGTTTGATTTGGCTGGTGAAATAGTTCGGTTAAACACAAGGTTTAGTTAAAGACGCGTGTTGAGAGATATCTTGTTGACTCTGTCGGGTTAGGTGTCGCGATGTAAGCCCAGGACCAGAGGTCATGCATAATATAAAACATTCGCATTTATAGTTTATAGAGTATGTATATGTGAGCCACTCGGGTACTATCGTCCTGTAATAAATTAATCTATTAGCATGCGGATGTAATATTTTTTAATGGTTTATTTACTCTATTTTTTAAATTAAAAATTTTCATAGCCTCGATTATTTTAAGACTTGATTAATTGATGAAACACAATTTTTAAACTTCAAAGAATGTAAGTTTTTATACGAATGTCTACTTGGATTTCTGATATGTCAGATTGCGGAAGTGTGTTGCTTAGTTGAAAGTTTACAGTGCGTCTTTTTGAAATTTTAATGTGGATAGGGGAGGGCTCAAAATAATTTTTAAAAAGCTATTACCTTATAGGGTTTCGTTATATATATATATATATTTAATCAAAGATACACAGCATCTTTATTCGTCGATAATTTATATTTTTGAACTTAAATTTTAAGACGTTGAAATTTTTTAAAAATAATATTGTTTTTACGAAAACTATTGTAGACGCGCTAGACTATTAAGTAAATGTGTATAAAAAATCTGTAAAAAAATCGAATGAAAGAGTGTATATTTTAAACTCCACAATACTTGTTATAATTACTAGTTTCGCCCACCTGTCCCATACCAAAATGTGTTTGCTATTGTCATAGAATTTTCTCATTTCAAATATCAACCTTTTTTTCTTGTGATGTTAAATGCATTTCAAAGTGGTTAATCTCACCCCCCCCCCAATTTACGCCCTAAATTTTAACAACGAATATTAAATAATTATAACAAATATATGCTGCATCATAAACGTAAATACCAAATACGTTTTCACACTATTTTAAAAGTATTTTTGTCTACTAACTACTGCTGATGAAATTACCAAAGTTACCCAAGGGTCTTAAATGCTATGTTGTGAAATTAAAATTGTTATCAAGATATTGATGCCCATCTAAAAAAGCAGGATGCCTTAAAGATATTTGATAAAAGTATACAAAGCCCACAATTAGTACCATGTTAAAGAAATTTGATAAAAGTATACAAAGCCCATTGCAATATTAGTACCATGTTAAAGATATTTGATAAAAGCATACAAAAGCCCAATATTCTATGGGAGAATTAGTCAAGATAAACTCAAAATCTACACATTGTGTGCATTGCATCTTCTATAGACCTGGAAATATCTATCAAATGTCAATCACATCAGCTGTGATCAAAATTGCATGTTTGGTAAAATTTATGTAACTTGACACTTCGCGTAAAAATTTTTGACATCAGTCAAATTGACAGCAATCAAAGAGGAAATAAAACCCATCAAACTTGCTTCAATCATTGTGACAGCAATTAGAATAAATCAATCATTGAGACAGATCAACAGTTTTTGACAGTGTTATAACATGGGGTAAAATTGAGAATTCTTTATAGAGTCGCTTATAATGGACCCTACATCCCATATTTTGACTGGCATTGTCAGACATTCTCTAAAACTCCATAGAGCTCCTGCATTAATGATCTCAGTTGTATAATGACTCGAATCACAGTGACGGCAATCAAGATTTTAACACTATTACAACATAAGGGCACACAGGATTCACGATAATTCATATAGTCTATTAGGATATGTTGGTCTTTTCTAACTCTGATATTTTGGTTCTCAGAAAATTCAGTGAGAATTTCTTTTTCAAGACAAGATAACATTGCTGTTAATTAAATGCTTAAAATATTGTTATTTAAGACCTTTTACAAACAGTTTTATCAAGCAGACCAAATTTGTCTATATACAAAATCTAGACAGTGGAATATTTTCTATTTCGTTTATATAATTTTTTTTATTCACACCTTGCTACCAGCAAAACGGATTCTCAGGTTTCTTGTAAAAAGTTCATGTTTGGGTAAACTATAAAGTTCATGTTTGGGTAAACTATAAAGTTCATGTTTTGGTAAACTATAAAGTTCATGTTTGGGTAAACTATAAAGTTCATGTTTGGGTAAACTATCTCCAAAAGACAGGCCGAACGAGATACTGCTTGCCGTGGGGACTTTTTTTTTTTTTTAAATGGAAACAAAATCATTATAAGTCTGCACAAATTAGTCCGCCACGCTGTTGTCTTATTGTTATTGTTGTTGTTGTTGTTGATTTCTGTCTTAACGAATCTGATTGTATGCCTTACTATGGAATTTACCGTTGCAAATAGAATTATCACTGCTATGATTTAAAATTAATATTTTCATAACACTTTCTGAGCAGTATAGTTCGTATGATGCAGCAGTCATTATTTTTTTTTATTCTTTCACAAACCTTATAACGTAGTAGGCCTAGATGACTTCAGATAAAATACTTGTTCTTTGTCTCTTGTCAACACCAGATACGACAAAATGATTAAATTGCTCAAAACAAAAGTATGTGTAAATGGATTTTTTCTTCCTATTATAATAAAGAACAAAATTGTCCAAATAACATCTTTCATCACTTCACTCTAAGCGTTCATGTCTTTTCTTCCTCTAACAATATCCACCTCTAAAAGACATTCTTGGCGACAGATCTCACTCTGCCAGTTGCTGAGTCGGTCTTCTTCTTATCTTATATGTTACAGACGCTCCTTCTGTACAGAAGATTATTGCGTCCTACGTATTTCTATGGTTTGTGTTTAGTCCTGTATTCTTACTAGAGTTTTAAAAGATGATAAAGTGGTGGCTTTCCTGGTTTCTTCAGGCAACCCATTCCACGCCCGAATACCGGACGGAAAGAAAGAAAACTTGTATGTGTTTGTTCTTGCATATGGAATAAGAAAGGTGTTTTTATCTTTATGTCTACTTGAGGGTTGTATTAGGTTATCTTTGTGTTGTATTTCTAAATTAGAATTAATTGCCTTATGTATAATTACTAATTTACTCTTGGTTTTTCTATCCTCTAGTGTTTCAAGGTTTAATGATATAACTAATGGTGTTACTCTTGTCAGTTTTGAATATTCTCCAGTAATGAATCTGGCAGCTCTTTTTTGTATTTGTTCTAACTTATCAATATTTTCTTTGGTGGATGGGTCCCATACTGAAGATGCATATTCTAGTATAGGTCTCACCAGGGTGAGATAGCATTTTAGTTTTATATCTTTGTTACATTTGTAAAAGTTTCTTTTTATAAAGCCTAAGGTTTTGTTTGATTTTTTAATAACTTCATTGACATGGGGATTCCAAGATAGTTTCTCATTTATTATGACTCCTAAGTATTTCGCATCTTTAGTTTGGGTTAGTTCTTTTCCATGAATGAAATATTTTGAATTTATTTGTTTCTTTTTCTTTGTTACTCTTAGCAGTTGACATTTTTCTGGGTGGAAGGACATACTCCAGTTAGTTTCCCATTTTATTAATTCATCTAAGTCTTTTTGTAAAATTTTGCTATCTTGTTCTGACTTGATTGTTCTATAGATTATACAATCATCAGCAAATAACCTAACTTTAGTTCCTGTTGAGATATTGTTGGGTAAGTCATTTATATAAATTAAAAATAGTAAGGGACCTGAGATTCCAAAGTATTTAAGTTTTTTGAGTAAACTAAGGTGGTGAACTTTGTCGAATGCTTTTGAGAAGTCTAGTAATATTGTATCTATTTGATCATTATTATCTAAGCCTTTTGATAGATCATCTATTAGGCCTATCAATTGTGTTTCACATGATCTGTTCTTTCTAAAGCCATGTTGGTGTGGGCATAGGGCATTATATTTGTCAAGGTGGTTAACTATTCTGCTATATATTATGTGTTCCAGTAATTTACATGTGATACTAGTAAGTGATACAGGTCTGTAATTACCAGGGTCTGACTTATCACCTTTCTTAAAGAGCGGCGTTACATAGGCTAATTTCCAATCCTCGGGCACTTTACCCTGGTTTAGAGAGGCTTGAAAAAGAACTACAAGGATTGGGGACAGTTCATTGCTTAATTCTTTTAATAACCTGGCAGGTAATTCATCTGGGCCAGTAGCTTTGTTTATTTTTAAGTTTTTTAGGAGTGAATGTATACCTATCTCATCTACAGTTATGTTACCTATTTCTTCCAATTTATTTAAATTTATTGAAATTTCCTTGTCGCCTGAGGCAGAAAATGATGATGCAAAATATTTGTTAAGGATATTAGCTTTATTTTCATTATCATTATAGGTTTTATTATTTGAGCCTTTTAGTGTGGCTATACCTGAAGGCTCCATTTTTTTAGATTTGATAAAGGACCATAAGTTTTTATTGTTATCTTTAGTTATCACATTGTTTATATAATTATTTTGGAGGTTACGGCTAAGTTTCTGTGTCAGGTGCTTAATTTTTAAGTATTTTTTGTGTATCCTTTCTAAATTGGTAGCCTTAAATTTCTTAAATAAATTCTCCTTTAGTTTGCAATACTTTTTTAATTTAAAATTGAACCAGCATTTATTAATTCTATTTGAAGTTATTTTTGTGTCTTCCTCGTCTCCTTCTTTCTTTATGTCTTCACGCAAGTTATTACGTTGTTAAATGGTTTCTTACGTTATTAAATTGTTTCTTACGTTGCTTAATGGTTTATTGCGTTGTAAAATGGTTTCTAAAGACTTTTTTCCTTAAAATAATTGTTGAAAGCATTGTATTTGGGACAGTTTCCTTATGTTGTATCTTTTTTTTTATCGTTGTTTTTTTTTACTTATTTCTTGCCAACATGGAATTTTGGAAATTTTTTACGTCACTATATTATTATTATATCTTAATTTATGTTGAACCATGCATTTAATTTTAAAGCCCAATTCTCTAAGGAGTCTAATAGAAGACTGCCTGTACTTCAGACGTTGGTTGTCTTTTTCGGTGGAGATCTAGTTGTCTGAGTCGATCTGTAGCTGGAGTTAAAATTCTGAGCCTTCTACAGTTTTAACTATGCTATAATCTACATTCAGTTTTTTTTTCTCCAAAGCTAACATGTATCGTAAAAAAAATGTATGCCTCAGAGATTATTTCATTTTTTAAAAAAAATAATTACATAGAAAAAGTACGCATCAAAGTTAATTTTAACTAACTACGGCATCATCGGGCATTTAAGTTACCTGGATGTTAAGTGTGTTCTCTTTAACTTATTTTAAAAATATACACCAATTGACAAAATCTAGTGGTTGTAACACAGCGAGCAAGAATTATCATAGACCATGTCCTTTTTGGTAAGTCAAAGATTGTCTTTCTTTTTTTTTTAAATCCTTTATATAAACTCGCGGCGTCTGCTTGATTGCTTGATTGATGCCTTGCTTGCCGAAAAACTTTGGATCGATATTTAACCCACTTCCCTGTATGCTAGTGAGCTGAATTTTGCAGGGAGGCTCGTGCTGACGATAAAAGGATATATCAAAATTTCACATCGATCGAATGTATTGTAACTGTAATTAAATTAATGAGTTTTTAGTTAAATTAATGAGTTTTTAGATTATCTCTATCTATCTCTATGTAGCCTGTTAATTTTGTGCTAATAAAGTGTCGCGGTGCGTATTATATTGAGCAACAATTTTAATACTTTTCTGTCGCGCGGTGCGGTGCGTATTATATTGACGTTACTTTTTAAAAAATTATTCCCGATTTGTAAATGTAAATTCTAGTAATTGCTAGTCTGTCTCCAGTGCGCACTATATTAAACATGTTTTTATAACTCTTTTCCCGTGATCAAATCGAGCTGAAATTTATTTATTTTTTCATTATTATTATTATTTTTAATTTTAGGATTGTCATGCTATGCGTATTATAATGAACATACTTTTTTTTAACTTATATCTCGTAAATAAAGGATCTATAGATCTAGTCAAAAACGTAGTTTTCTCGTGTTTATTTTTCTTTTATTATTTCCTATTTTGACTTATTGAAAGTGCTAATTCTTGCATGCGTGGCATTCTCTTTCGGGGTCGACAGGAAGAGCACCAGCTCGAAGTCACTTCATACACTGACTTACTTGGTACTTTCGGTGTCAATCTTCACGTTCTTAGACTGTTCTCCCTTGAATCAACTCTAACACGGTGTCAAAGCGTGTTCCAACAATGATATTGAAAACTAAAATACTTAATGCTCTCATTAAAATTAATGTAATAAACTAATAAACTGTTTTTGTACATGCATAGTGGAAATAATAATAAATGTATCACATTAAACTCGCTCAAAAATTCAATTGCCTTAATATTTACATGTTTCCTATGTGTGATATGCTCATGGCTACGAAACTGACTATGACTTAAAGAAAACTGACATGGAGGAAGGGCGGGCGTAAACTGATTACGACCTATAGAAAACTGACATGGGGGAAGGGCGTAAAGTGTTAAGACCCAAGTTTATAGCGTATGACATATAACTACAATAAATATGGTTGTTGATTGATGTACACATTGAAATAATCTTCATAGAATAATTGACTAATGTAGTCTCTTCTCAAAGCTGAGCCAATGGGCTTAAGATAAAAAGAGAAGATTATCGTGTATAAAAATATAATTAATTAGTCTACTTACCTTTATTTAAATTTCAATTTAAATAAAATTAATGCAATCAAAACAAAGGTGTTTTTAGCGCATTTTCGAGAAGTCGAATGCGCTATTGCACCCGTTTTGTCCGTCCGTCCGTCCGTCTGTCAACACCCTAGATCTCAGCATCCATAAGTCCTAGACCCATGATGTATATATGTTTTTTGTATGTCCTGACCTGCCATTTGTGCATCAACACTCAGTTACTCGATCCGTTAAAAAAACCCGTTAAAACTACCAAAAAACATTGCGAATCGAGAGATAACACTGGCGCAGGCAACGGCCGCCATTGCCGGAAGTCTTAGTATTATCAAAAGTATTAGTTTTTTGTTGTTGACGTCATTAGAATATGTGTAAAAGTTTAGAGAGTTTTACGTCATCATTTGTGGTGACTTCAATCAAGATCTTAGCGGCCCAGGGGCAGAAATTGAAAACTTTTTCGAAACAAGCTTCAACATTCAACTACTTTCACCAAGATTGGCAACTACGATCTATCAAACAACAATTGACGGAGTATTTGGGCGATTAGCTGATTACAATTTAGAATGTTTCATTTATGAGTCCTATTTCAGTGACCACAAACCACTTGTAGTTAGATTAAAGAGAAAATAAAAAAAATTAAAATGTCAAGAAATGGCTTTTAAATAATTTTTTTTCAGGTATATTCATTACACAAGAAAATTCATAAAAATATGTCTAAAATCTAAACACAATTACTGATAACTACATAATGCTGATATCTAACATAAGTACTGATACATAATACGAAAATGCGCTAACACGTCCTGAGTTCCAAAAGGGACCAGGCTTAACATGATTTTTTTTTAATTGCAAAATATAACTACGGTATAAGGTATGTTTTAAAATGTCCAGATCTCCCTTTATTTGAAAAAGAAAACGTTTTTAAATTTAATTATAAAAATATTGAATTATATAACAATAATTATTTCATTTATTAGTGTACATCGACTTCCTCGACATATCTTACAATTCAAATTATATAGTAATTTCTTTCGAATAATTTAGACACGTATTTATTTTATTATTGCCTAGGTAACAACACAATCTCATAAATGATATATTCAAATATATATGACGATAATCTCATGTTCGAAATGTTAAATATTTTCATTCTGATAAAATCAGACACACATTTTATATGGCACAGCTCAGCAGATTGAGAAGGTTTCTTGGGTGTTAGCCAAAGCTGGGAGAGTGTAATGTCAAGCTTACAGATTATGAGATTAGATCAACTCTATAAACGGTCACAAAAAATTACTATGTGCAGTAGGAATGTAGCTAAATTAACTCAGTTAATTATTCCATGTAATATAGTAACAGATATGAGGGGCGTGATTGAAATCACTATTTTTGTAACCTAATCTCTGCACCAAATGTCAGCGAACAAATTTAGTATTGTTTAATGAATATCGCTTGTCAAGCTCTATTTAATGTTTATCGAATACTCTTACATGATGCAATTTTAATTTCATAGTTCAGTCAGAAAGAGGGACTTATTTTCACAGCTAACATAGAAATCTTTGGAAGTGATATGTTATGATAAATATGATGGCTGAATTTTGCACTTTTAGAAATATGATAAATGGCTTTCTTGGCAAGGGATCTGATAGTATTTATTCGCTAACTTAAAACAGATGTACAAGAAATGAAACCACTTTTCGACTTTTTTCCAGTTTTCAAGATCTAAAAAAAAACATATTTTATGTCATTTGATATTTCCTCTATGAACATGCCCCTCCATATTTGATAATTCCCCTGCCCTATGAACATGCACCACCATCAAAAGCCAGATCCAGAAAAGGGTTAAATTTATTAAAGGAAATAAAATAACAAACTAATCTGAACAACCAACATAAGGATAAAAACAGCCAATGGGAAAGTGAAACACAGAAAGTAGATCTACACAAGATTGCAGCAGAGAATATTATTATATATTAAATGTTTGTCCAGATTTTTTTTCATTTGTTTACATCCAATCAAAGTTATTTAAGTCATAAGATTTTTTTTTTAATTTTCGTTCATTTTACCTGTAAAGTTTAAAAAGAAATTCATTTAGTAAAATGGTATGTTTATTGCATCGTCCGAAAGTATAAAGAGTTTCAAAAGTATAAAATTTAAATACATAATAAAATAGCACAGTTTTCTTCAATGCCTTAATGAAAATTCCCTCATGTTAAAAAGATAAACATTCTTTCATTTTTATGTAGTCATCATACATTACATAATTTTCCAAAGTCGTACGATCGTTCAATAGTATACTGTCAATGTAAACCAAACACGCTCTCAGTATTTAGATCTACACATCTTGCAGTATTTTACAATTTTCTTATGTTTAAAAAAATATATGTGTTTATATTACCATCTTCCAACATTATACCCTTTTCCGGCGTCATGTCACCTCATAAATCACATTGTTATATAATCTTCCAATGAAATACTATTTATCAATGGTATACCACCTTCCCGTGGTTTATCATATTCCAATGTTATACTTCATTCCAATGATACACCATATTCCAATATTTTATCATGTTCCAAGATTTTATCCTCTTCCAATGTTATACCATATATCAGTGTTATATCGTGTTCCAATTTTATACCATCTTCCATTTGTTTATCATGTTCCAATGTTATCAGCGATAAATGTTTGTCACACTCTGAGTCATGTTGTAATTCTCCATTATTTAATCTTTTCTTTTTAACGACTTCATATGTGTGAAGCATTTTAACACAATACTTTCAATAGGCAGAGTTCGTATTTACTGATAACTGCGCTCTCTATATATTAGAGCTAAGAATGTATTCCGTGCTTTCTGAATAGTATAGCAAATTATAGTTTTTAATTTTAATCTTTAAAAAATATTTTGTTCATTAAAAGAAAAAAAAGATTTTTAAAACTCATCGATCGACTTTACCGACAGTTTTTTTTTTATTTCCCTGGACCACGGTCATAGAACCTTTATCTAACTATGCCAGGGAAATTGATTCTCTTTGGATCCGTTGATTTTAATCAATATGTTTAGAATAACAATGAGGATCAATAGAACATTCTTAAATCCTAAGTATTCCACAAAAACAAAAAATTATCAAAACCAAAAAATTCGAGTTGTGCAATGTTTCCGTTTCTCGAAAATAAGCCATTTTGAGTTTGGTCACTCGACCTCCCCCTCCCCTTCCCCTCAGGGCAGGGTGAGTCCCACAACGTGGGAAACCATCAACGCGACAGGCAGACGACATGTGCCGCAGTCAGCAGGAGGGAGTCCTTTCTTCGGTGGCCCTGCCTCGGCTTCGTCGCCTGACTGTTAGATGTTTACAATCTTGTCAGGGTCACACACCGTCACAATCCACAAAGTCCACGCCGTCCAATGACATCGGGCCTCGCTGTGTCAATCACCAGCCGCCGGACGAGTCATGATGCGTGACGTCGCGGAGGCGGGGCTTATAATCCCGATCGACGATGCGGTTCGTGTGTCAAAGACATAAAAATATTTTCCTCACTGGCCGACAGACCTGATAAGCTGTGTGTTTTACAGGAAGGGAAAAGCTTTATTGTACTCAGTTGGTGACCATTTATAGTCTGTGGACGTTAACGGTGAACATTATTTCATAAATATTAATGGTTGGTTCATTGTGGTGTACGTGGTATCTTTGTTCTTGAAACATTCGGTATCAAAGGTAAGAGTCTAGTCACTCTGGTTGACAATTTCATCATGTGCGCCCCGTCCCAAGGCGTCATGATGCCTTACGGTCTAAAGATTCCGTCACCGTATTTCCCATTCGGACCGAGCGGGAGTCTGTCCCAAGTCCATCTATCAGCCTTGGACTTCCAGAGGTCCCAGCTCAATGAATATAACGTCCGTGTCCAGCTCGGACTCCGAAACTATCAAAACTCAATCGGACTGTCCCCATTCCAGGCGTACATCAACGACCCGTACACCCAGGCGTATTTTTACAAACATGACCCGAGGGCGCGCTTTGTTCAAGAGGAGCCTAAACCTAGCCACAGCTACATCGGACTTATCGGAATGGCTATTCTTAACTCCAAAGAAAAGAAGTTGGTCCTAAGCGATATTTATCAATGGATACTGGATAATTATCCGTATTTCCGAACACGGGGACCAGGTTGGCGTAACAGTATCCGACATAACTTATCTCTGAATGATTGTTTCATTAAAGCCGGTCGCAGTGCTAACGGAAAGGGCCATTACTGGGCGGTGCATCCGGCCAACGTTGAAGACTTCGAACGGGGCGATTTCCGACGTCGTCGGGCCCAACGAAAAGTCCGACGTCACATGGGTCTCTCTGTGCCCGATGACGATGACAGTCCGACACCGTCACCAACACAACCGTGGCCCCATCACGACCTGACCCCCGAGCATGACCGCCCCCATCTTGACACAACACTACCGATGACTGACCCGAGTTTGAGGCCGTCTGCTCCAGGTGAAACGGACCACCTCATCCTCCCCCACCACAGACCCACCTACGGGCCGATGCCGGGTTATCCAAGAAAACCCAAAAAGCGGCTTTTTGACATGGCCAGTTTATTGGCACCGGACGAAGATGACGAGATAGACATAGGTAAGGATCTCTGTTCGCCTGATGGTGGGTCCCAGGGTCAGCTGATCCCAAATTACCTACACCCCATGAGGCATCTTACGCCGCACGACTTGAAAGTAGAAAGGAACTCGGTCAGCTCTCATTCGTCTGACTTCAGCCAACCAACACCTACACCAGACCTCACCGTGGACGTCATCAGCGGCAAGGACGTTACCTACGACAGTGACGAAGACATTGACAATGATGAGATACACGTGACATCTGGAGAAAACTCGCCGTCACGTGACATGGAAGACTGTGATATGGACCAAGACCATCTTGACAGCTCGGAATATTTGAGTCGCAAAAATAACGATTTTTCTTGTCATGAACTTATGACCTCCAGGAGTTACGACTCCACAAAAACATCTAGTCCATGTCACCCGGCCAATGGGGCTAAACCAGACAACGCCCTGGATCTCACTTCTCAAACACCGGGATCTTCTAGCACTGAAAGAAAAGAGCATTTTGGCTCTAGACCAGAAGAGCGTTTTCATTTCTTATCCAAAACGTCGGCGCACAACTCAGGCTTGAAAGAAGATTGTAAGAAAAATGAGGCTTCACAGAGAGACATTGACGCAAAAGGTCATGGACCTGAACAAGACGCTTCAACAGGATCTCAAGGACCTTCTTCAGACCAGTGTCCGCAAGATGGAGAAGAGATGAGCAGCATGAAACATTCGTATCTCAATGCTAAAAGTACCAATGGTGTAGGTGAGAATGAACAAGAGTTTTCCCAACCTCACACCGACACTAATTGTCGCGATCAAACTAGACACACGTTAGAAAATTCCCATTTCTATCGTCCCGATCTTCACGAACTCAAACGGCAGCAGAGCCTTAGAGGCTTCGAGGCCAACTTTAACCTACTGGACTCTAATCACGTCTTAGATTCGGACCGATGCCCCGTTGACGTAAGACGTGTAGGGGCAGACCGTACTAGTCCATTAGCTGACACAATGCGTGTCACAGCCGACACACTCAGATGGGCAGACTTGACCAAACCTGCCGGGTCCGTAGACCGGGTCAGCGCTTTTAGCTCTTTAGCTTCACGGAGTCACACAATGTACTCACCTTTCCAAATGCAAATGCGGAATTTTTCCCTGGCCCCGCACAGGCTCCTGCAATCAGTGCTCCCTGTCAGAGGTGGAGTTCCTCAACCTTTGCTCCCCGGGGCGCCCGCTTCCCATTCCATGCCGTTAATGAAAGGTATGGAGGCGTATACCAACAGTGGCGTTACCGCCACCAACCAGTCATTGACCATCACCAACCACAATTCTACCAGCAGAAGTGGAGCTCGGGAATAGGAAGTATAGAAAAACTCTGGTGAGTAGAGTATATATAACAAAACCAGCTTTGTTGTAATGTAAATTATCTTTCATTCATGATCTAAAATATGGAATACTTCCCATCACCCCTTCAACTAAAACAGACACTTCCCAAATACAATGAAAATGTAGATTAAAATTTATACAATGTAATACAATTCTTTTAGAGGGAAATTGATTATGGAATGGATTGCAAATTAAAATTAAATACATTTAGATCTACGCAATATTTCTAAAATTGTTAGATCACAATGGATCATTTTAAAAAAATGTTCTAGTGCCACCAAAAGTTAATTATTTTCAGTTTTATTTTGTAAACTTGACGGAATAAAAACAATTTTTTGTACACAAATAATTAAAACAAATAAGCTTTGAAAGCAAAACATTTAATAAATTATATTTCATTAATTTTTTATACTAACAAATTTATAATTAACAATCATAATAATAATAATATAATTTTAATAAGTTTTATGAACATAATTAATGTATTATTAATATGAAATTTGAAAGAAATTAATATTAATTTTTAAGGTAATTAGTAACAATATTTGGTTCACGCATCGGCTACACATTAAAAAAAAAAATATTATTATGAGGCCTATGGACCAGAGAGTATTATTAAAATTGATAAATAACACTTCTCCTTCTAAATAAATATTTAATTCTAAAATAGTAAAATATTCTTTAATGACCAGAATTGTTATTATTTTAAAAACCGTTTGAGTTCTTAAACAAAAATAAAGTACTCTTAATATTTTTAATATTTTTTATGATCAAATTTTAAAAAATAACAATGAAGACAGTGTATTATAAATTAACACCATCTAAAATTTATTGTAACAAAAATGTTATAGCATTTTTTGGTGGAAAAAAACTAACTAATTTTCCTGAAAAATCCGATAAAAAATAGATCTAGAGCTAATATTATAAATTATAAAAGTATAAAAGAAAAGCTAAGAATTAATGAACGAATTGTGGCTGTTCATTGTACATTAATTTATGAAATAAATGCTGATTGTTATTCCTGCCTTATCAACAAGATTCACAACTACTCTTAAAATAAAAGAATGTACAGGAAGAAGTTGATTGAAATCGATCACAGATATATATCAAAACATCAAGTATTGACGCAATGTTTGAACACTTTTCATACATGTGTCTATGACCACCATCCTGCTCTTTGACTGTCCTCTCCCGTTCTGCCAAAAGATATTTGAAACCCATTATTTATAATTCAGTATCGATGTAAGACATTTGGCCTATAAAGTTTTTTAAAAAAAAGGTAGATTACTTTTCTTCATACTGAGCTTAAACTTTGTTTCAGTTACCAATACTCTCACAAATTGTTTTATTTATCTACATTCTATAGCACTGTTTCACTAACCGATATTGTAGGACATTATTTCAGTTACCGTTATTGTGGGACATTATTTCAGTTACCGTTATTGTAGGACATTGTTTCTGTTACTGATATTGTAGGACATTGTTTCAGTTACTGATATTGTAGGACAATGTTTCCCTTTATCGTTATTGTAGGACATTGTATCACTCAGCGTTATTGTAGGACATTGTTTCAGTTACTGATATTGTAGGACGTTGTTTCCCGTTACCGATATTGTATAGAGGACATTGTTTACCGTTGCTTATACTTTCGGACTGTAGGACATTGTTTAACTGCAAACTTCTGGCTGTAATAATATAACGAAATTACGATGATGTACCGTGTACCGTGTGGTGTGGAAAGTACGTTCTGTGGAGTAGGAACTGTGTGAGAATGGGTGGGGGCGCTGTATGGTTGGGTAGGGGCGCTGTTTATGGAGGTGGGGAGCGTATTTGATAGGTGCCAAGCCAGAGCGGGTTGTAAATGACTACAATGTTTTTTTATGAAATGTCTCCATACCCTGAATAGCAATTAATTCAACACGATCGCAACAGTCTCCCGGCACCCCGGGCTCCTTAAGAAAATGAGTTGTTTCCTAAATGTGGGGGGTGTGTACCGATTTGATGCGCATGGCTGCACACTGAAGGAGGCCCCGACTTCGCTGGAGGTACACCATAGTCCATAGCCTAAAATATGGATGACAGGCCCGGAGTACCCGGATGATTTTCTCGTTTGAAGAGCTGGGCCCACTCGGTCGGAACATGATTTTTGTAGACTTGCAATGCTGGAGCACATGTTGAGGTACAAGGGGACTAAAGCTGGCATATTGACAGGAGTAGCTCAGACAGAATTATAAACAGCGACGTTTTCATCTTCATTTCAAATATTAAAACTTTTTATAAGAAATAATTCTGGATGACACCAAAAAAGAAAAAAAAAACTATTTAAAGTGATTTAGTATATTTAATTATGTGCCTTCAACATTTTTTTCAAAGACGGCTAAATTAGAATTGTTGAAAAAGTTAATTGTTGAACTCTAGAAAATAATGAATGAAAACGAATTGCAAGAAAGAAGACATATGTCCCGTGGCCCAGCATGACGCAAGCCTTCAACACCTGTTTCTGAATGTGATTAAATATAGTGAAATGAGTCGAGTTAAATCTTTGCTTTATCTCATAATAAACAATTAGGTTTGACTTCACTATAATTATTCACAATGATTTAATACGGTGTTTTAATCAAACACTCAATGCAACCCATAAAAAATAGCTCAACGTATTTAGTGTTAAGAGACTTAATTTAAAATTAAATGCGTTTATTAACACATTTATATTAAGAGAAATTTACCAACAACAAAAAAAAAATCTGCAAAAAAAAACAAAAGTAATGTAATTTAATACCATTAGAGTTAATATTAATTGAATGCAATTTTTATTCTTAAAAAAGTTTAGTGTAACATTTAACGCACACATCAACTGATTCATATCAAAAATAGTTTAACTGTATAGAGACACTGCATGGGTATCAGTATAAGGCAGGGTGTTTCACTTACAATAAGAGACAATTCATGTTCATTGGCCTAGCACTTAAAATAATTATATTTTTCATAATATGAAAAATCGCGAGGAAATTATACATGTAAATTAAATCTGTAGTTTCACTTAAAATATTTGGAAACCTCGGACAAAGGAAATGAGTTGACAATTTATTTAAAAAAAAAAAAAGAATCCTAATGTATTCATCTTCTTTAACAACTGTTTTCAACAACCACCAATAAAAATTAAAATGCTCACCTAAAGCTTTCTGGACTTACAGGGGGATTCTGTGGATAGAGAGATGAACTTTTATTGAAATTTTAGCATATATTTTTTTAAATAATCAGTTCTTCATACGTCTGTACAGCTTCTCATCATCATTTTTTTTGGTCGTTTCAACTTTTTTAATAATGTTCCCATGGTAGTTTTGTTAACTTACAAACTCGACAGATTTGACCAATTACCGGGCTTAGAGATGCGGGCAGAGGGCTGCATAATGCGGTATTTAAGAAATTAACATCTGAATGATGACCAGTAAAATCAACACTGTCCACTGTTCCCTGGAACAGTAATGACTGGCCATTATCTGCCCAAAATAATACGGTGACTACAATACTAGAACTCGGTGTTTTCTGTGACCCCTATCATTGCTGGGCGTCCAGGTTGGTGGGGTGGGGAGGGAGGGAGGATATTCGGCCGGTTACCGGACCTCAATGATCGCTTTTAGATCAATGATAATATAGATTTGGACAACTCCTCCCATAGTGTCTCACTGGCAGAAACTACTCAATAATTCTAGTACGTCACATTATGGTAAAAAAAAAAAAAAAAGAAAATGAAATATAAAAACTTTTAAAAATGTAATAATCCAAATTATACTATCACGATGTACGTGGGGGTAAATTAACAGTTCATTAAATTTGAAACTAAAATGCAAATATCCTGGACAAAAATTTGAAAATCAAATAAACTTGATTGCCAAACGAACAATTTGGGACATGTAAATAACATTTTTAAAAACGTCACAGCTAATTTTATCCAAAAACAGTTGGGTACCTCTATAGTACATGTAAGAAACTCTATAGTACAGCTCGGAAACTCTAAAGTACAGTTGGGAAACTCCATAGTAAAGTTGGATAAGTTTATAGTACAGTTGGGTAAGTCTATAGTACAGTTGGGAAACTCTATAGTACAGTTGGGTAAGTCTTCAGTAAAGTCGGGGAACTCTATAGTACAGTTGGATAACTCTATACCATCGTCATCTTCTCTTATCAACACTCTAAACTCAAAGACGTCGAAATCGTGTTGTTTTTTCAACACCAATAAAAGATTGGAGCTAAACTACTGGCACTGTGACGTAATACGCAGAACATTAAATAAATTAGAAAACAAAACTTGAATTGTTAATTATTTTAAGTTTACTTCCAATGGCGTCCCAGTTTAATTGTTACATTATTGATCCGTAGAAGTCGTATTATAAAAAAAAAAATTTAGTAAAAACGCCGTAAATACAACCAGACAACAATGAATGTGTGATGATGATAAAAAGCTTTGCGAGAAATGGTAGCAAGAAAAGATGTCACTGGCCCGTCGTTAGTCTCGTATGGCAATAAAACCCTCCCATGAATTGTGGGTAATTAACACCTCTGAGGACGATGATCTTGAGTAGTGTGTATGACGTAGACAGCTGTCTGACAGTGGTATCAAATATCGTCGTCATCTGCTGGGCGCTCTTTGAAGTGACTTATCTCGATATCAGCATCTTTAGACAGACGATTATATCTGGCGGTTTAATACAATGATCGGTGTTACTATACCCTCAATGGGGTCACAGCGCCATCTATGGATGGAGCATTTATCTCATTTATTTAGAGTATATTCCATAAGTATACATTATATCACACCCCATGTGTCTTTCAGCGCGAGCGGTTGTGTGTGCGCGTGTGTGTGCTTGATATAAAAATATATAACTTTCTGTTAGAGGACGATCGCTGGCCACATCACCACACATATGAAAGTAAACAATTTAAGTTACCTCATTTATATCAACCAATAAAAAAATATGTTAAAGTATTTATTTACTTATCAATAACTGCATAAACTGATCAAACACAAACTCGAGAAGATACTAAATAAACTAACAACAAGCAATTAAGGGTTAACAATAACTTCATAAGGCACTCAAAGGTTAACAATAACTTCTTATATCTTCTTCGTTTAAAAGCCATTGCGGGTAATTCTCACATCCTAATTTATTCTTTCTGCACATCAATATATCACGGTGACGTCAATGAACCCATCAAATGCCGCATTCAGCCCGCCCTAATTCATGACCTTGATCAATATATTCATCGTGTCGCTTTCTTTGTCAGCTTTCGGTGTAACAGAAGTTAATGCTCCCTTATCGAAGAAGTTTTGTCATTATTGTTACATGATCTATTAGCACTTAATTGTAGCCTGGTAAATACGATCGGCGCATTGAAAGGCTTCTCTTTGATTTGGAGATCTAAAACATGTGTGCTCTATTGGTAAGCAACGATTGTGACCTTAGTTTATGAGCCGAGTCATTGCTGTCAACTGAGCGAATGAAACAAAAAATTACATGGGAGGTTAGCTCGAAGATTTAATAAACCATTAAATCCCTTCATAAAATTAATTTGAAAATACATAGGTTTTAAATGAATTACCGGCATTATTGTTTCTATATTCAACGTAAAGTATAATCCACCAGTGCCGTCTTAACGTATAGGCTCGTTGGGCAATTGCCCGGGGGCCACGAGCACGGGGGTCCCATGGCAATATGTTTATTTATATATATTATGTATACATTGATTATTTTTTTATTCCTGCGGGGGGGGGGCCGCACTCTTTCTTAGCCCAGGGGCCCAACATTTGTTCTTTGCCCAAAGGGGCCCACAATGGTAAAGACGGCTCTGTATTCCACGATAAAACAGTTGCTACCGGCAAATGGTTTCTGGGTTTAATATTTAGATTACAGGTTTTAATGACTAAAGATGCATGATAATAATAATAATAATTGGAAAACATATAACGCGGTTGCCCTTTGTAGCAGGCGGACCCTCAGCGATTTGAAGAAAAATATTTAAAATATATATCAATGAATTCAATTTCAAACCTTAATATATCAATAAGACAAAACATAAAAATATAATGATAAAAGTTACGTTTACCAGCCAGAGAAATGTTTGATTATCAATACGAAAAGTAAAGTTTGAAAAGATCATCTTATTTCACTGAGCTGTTTTCGGAAGTTTTAAAATGAACGACGGATTTTGCCTTGCCACTAAATACGTCTTATCACATATTGTGTTTTATTAGACTATATGGCACTAAATTTTTATTAAAAAAATTGTTCCTTAAGAGCCTGAAATTTGTGTCTTTATTTTGTAAAATAACTTTTCGGATTTATTTTTAAATAAAACAAAAAGAATATATTTTTTTAAAAAAATAATACTAATAAATATTGAAGACGTATTAAAAATATGAGTACTTTTATTCTAATCATTTTGATTCTGCTTTGATAAATATTTAGATCTATTCACTATCATTTTTTTTCTTCAATATTTACTGATTTAAATTCTCTTAAAATTTTAAAACACAAAATCGGTTGTTGTTTTTTTTTTGTTTTTTTTTTGGTTTTTTAAAAAAATATTCTATAGTTCTATATAATTTTTCCGTTATTTATTTTTTTTAAATTTTGCAATTCCTTGAACGTGTGAAATGTTTATTGTAAACTTGAGAAGATAGACGGGATAAATGTTTCCTTCCTTTAAAACTTCTGTTGAGTAAGTTTCTTATTATGTTTTAAATACATATCTATAATTTGAAAATAGGTTTTAATTAAAGAACATGTGGTTTGTTTTTTGTTTTTTTTAAATCTAAAGTGGAAACACTTAAGGAATCATTTTTATATCCCTGTATGAGGACTATATGCCATCTTGAGCCAAGTTTAACTGTTACAAATATTTAGTTTTTACAAACTCTAAATTTAAAAATTAACGTGTTATAACTGCTAAAAATGTAACATTATTGATGTTTTCTTGACAATAAACTGTGTGTAATTATATCCTACAATCGTCAAGATTTCTCGACTAGAAGATACTAAACATCGCCATTGTAGTTTATTGGTCTTACCATTCGTGATTGTTTTAAAACCCAGTTTATGTCTGCAATCAATTATCATTAAATCACATTTTTATTTTTACTTGATACATTTTACATTTAAATTCTGAGGAACACGAAAAGGAAAGTCTTGAAAACACGCACGTCACAGAAGTTTAAGCAATAATTGTCATTAGCGCTTTCAGTTTCAGTCAATAAACTGAATTATTGCATGAATCATCCCTATTGTTTGCATGCAAACTAAGCACCCATTTTTTTTATATCAGAATTATATTTAAAAAACACAATTCCATATTTCACATTGTCAAGTCATCACACTATTCATTCAAGTATAAAAACATCAAATTTCAAGGGTCCAAGACTAGTATGTTAGTTGAAAGTTTGATTGTATGACTAGTTTGTTAGTTGAAAGTTTGATTTTATGACTTGTATGTTAGTTGAAAGTTTGATTTTATGACTAGTTTGTTAGTTGAAAGTTTGATTTTATGACTAATTTGTTAGTTGAAAGTTTGATTTTATGACTAGTTTGTTAGTTGAAAGTTTGATTTTATGACTAGTATGTTAGTTGAAAGTTTGATTTTATGACTAGTATGTTAGTATAACGTTTTATTTTATGACTAGTATGTTAGTATAAAGTTTGATTTTATGACTAGTATGTTAGTTGAAAGTTTGATTTTATGACTAGTATGTTAGTTGAAAGTTTGATTTTATGACTAGTACGTTAGTATAAAGTTTGATTTTATGACTAGTATGTTAGTTTTTCAATCAAAGCTACACTCAACAAAAAGAGTAATAACTAAAAAATAAAAATTTGATGATTGCACTAGACACATCCCGCATTACGGAATGTTTTAATGTGTTCTAAGGCCTCACTATACCTACAGTGAAGTTTAGTTTGTTAAATATGTCAAGCTTGTTTCAAGCCGGGCTAGGGCCCGGGGTCTTCAAAGTGTTCTCAAACCTATAAGGCCTTAGCGACGCACGCGTTTCACTTTTGGCCCTGTCAGTGATTAAGAACACCGAATGCCGATTTTAATTTTTAACAAAACGACATTAATGTTTTTATTAATAAAAAAAATATTTATAAAATGTGTGCACTGGGGACATTCACTGGAAGCTGATACAAATTTTGCTAATGTAAATTATATATTTAAGAGCAA
Source organism: Radix auricularia (assembly GCA_002072015.1). NCBI lineage: Eukaryota > Metazoa > Mollusca > Gastropoda > Lymnaeidae > Radix > Radix auricularia. Next base: position 31,251 of record MUZC01000143.1, read on the forward strand.
CGATAATTGAACATAGTTCATCGTGTGATTAGCACCATGGGTGCGTTGACAACTTTAGTCCTTTCGTTATTAATGGCATGACGAGCCCGGCTGGTGTCAATGACAAATAGTGACTTTTGGGAGAACGTTGACCCCTTGTCCAGAATTCGTCTCGTCTTCACATATGTTAAATATGTCAGAGGACTTAGTAAATATCAAACATCCACCAAGAAAGAGTTTTAAAAGTAAAACATGAAGTTCATTTGTTTTCTTCCTTGTATTTTCTTCAATGAGATTAAATTTAAAAAAAAAAAAAAAGAAATTGTTCAGAAAATGATTAAATTAAAAAAACCCTCCTATCTTGTCTTATCTATACAGCCGCTCCTTCTATGCAGCGGATTATTGCGTCCACTGACCATGCCGGCCCGTTTGCAAGTGACGCAGTGTTCACAGGCCACGGCTATAAGGGTTCAACTCATTACCCAGCCGCCTTTGTTTCCCTAACTCTTCTGCAAAACCGTTTCCTAGCAGTAGTTAAAGACATTTACAGTTGGTGTTTATTGATGAGCTATATTCTCTGAGATATCACCTTGACATCCAAAGCCGTGTGAAATAGAGTTCTGAATATTAGATCTGTCAACAATATTTACCAATAATATATATCTCACTTTTCTTATTTCTGGCTTGAGTCAAATTGGAGGCGTGTGTGGCTGTGTGAGGGATTGAGAGTGGCTTAAAGCGAATAAAGAGTAATTAGTGAGTTTGTGGGGGACAAAGAGCAGGTAACTCTCTGGTGCTTGGACGCCGTTTGGTCTCTCAGTAATAGAAATAAAAATTCATACCAAAAAATAAAAATCCAAGTTGTTAAAACTCCTCACAGGCAATTATCTGATCCAGAGGTGTTAAATTGCCACCCCCACTCCCCGCATGTGAGTGACTACTAACGCTGGGTCGCAGATTGCCACCCCCACTCCCCGCATGTGAGTGACTACTATCGCTGGGTCGCAGTTTTCATCTATTAGTTTGTCCCTGGAGGTCTTGTCCCCGAGTCTTGAGACACTAACATTTAAAGTTAATGTCTCGCTAATCAATTATTGATCAACACGATGTTTATCATAGTTTATCATAGTTTATCATATTTCCCATGGATGGGATGACGGGACGGACATCTATAAATAACCCGAGCATCAGTTCTAACTTGTCAACGTTGTCAAATACCGGGAATATAAATTTTGTATTTCAATTTTGTCAGATATAGGGGAACATTATGTTCCAGTATGTCAATGTGGTTAGATGGCGGGAACTTGAGTTCCAATATGTTAAGGTATTCAGATGGAGAGAACATTAGAACCAATATGCCAATGTATGGCGGGAACATGAGTTCCAATATATCAATGTAATGAGTTGGCGGGAACATGAGTTCCAATATGCCAATGTAATAAGATGGCGGGAACATGTGTTCCAATATGCCAATGTAATAAGATGGCGGGAACATGTGTTCCAATATGTTAATTTAGTCAGATTGCGAGAACATCAATTACATTTTAATTTTTGTTGAGTTTGCGTAGAGGTGAATAGAGTTTGTTTATATTCTGATTGGAGTTTCAGTAGAGTTAGATTAGAATTGGGATAGACTTTGGTTAAATCTTGGATAGAGTTGGAATAGATCGGTAAGAGAGTTCGGTTAGAATAGGGATAGAGTTGGGATAGATCGGTAAGAGAGTTCGGTTAGAATAGGGATAGAGTTGGGATAGATCGGTAAGAGAGTTCGGTTAGAATAGGGATAGAGTTGCGTTTAACCTGGGATGCATTTAATAGACGAAGATTTGTTACGTTGCAACGTCTCTGCATGGTTGATATTTGTATCTAATGGTTGGCAACTACCTCTAGCCACATTAATATTCATAGCCGCCAAGAGTGTCACTAGCCGTAACACAAATAATATTCTCTTGATAAAGGAAAGTAACGCTCGCTGTGTATTCAAAGAGGTAACTAAATAAAATTCACTGGAGCAGGCCCACACAGAAATGTGTTACTTGAATGCATGTTTTGTCAACTAACTTAAGTTACGCTAAGTTGACGCATTTCCAAGGCAAATGTTTGGCGAATACTTTCCGTTTAAGTAACTATGCAGACGTAAAATGTATTGCATTAACACACAATTTCTTTTAAGCGATGAAGATTTTTACTTTTTTTTTTTTTAACACTGACAACATAGTTCTTGTTTATTTACTAAATTTATTCCCATAAATTGTTTATTATAATTTTGATTTGTATATTTTAACATCTTTATAATAATGCGTACATTTAGAAGGAATTTATATAAATATATGAATATTATAAATGCTAATAATAAACTTTCCAGTGTTGTTTTCTGGGAACTGTTCAGTAAACAATTGAGATGACAGCCAACACTAGTGTTTGATAACTTCTAGACATTTAGAGAGTTATGAGACGAAGTCAAGAGAAAGATAGCGACTTGTAACTTTCCAAATCAGGAAATGAAATATTTTATACACACGTTTTCAACGCACCAGTTCCATTGAATACATTCGATACGTTTAAAACATTTTAGAAACAAACAAAGAATTTTAAGTTATGAAGACAACGTGAATAAAAAGACAAGGCTGATTGGCTATTACAGATAGCATATGTTGACATTTTTTAAAAAAATTTTTTAAAGTTGTCTTTTTAAAACCATTTTCAATCAAAAACGAGAAGCCAGGGAGGTCATACTTTGAAACTCTTCAATTTTAGCGTGTAATTAAATGAATATTTTAATAAGCTAATCCCCCCCCCCCCACACACACACACACACACACACACGACCATACACAAAGATATATGCAAGTACAAGAACAATCTTGCTGGCTCAAGGTTTTATCCATACGAAATGAGCTACTCGCATGTCTTGCATCCCAGAGTCACGGTAGTCATGTCATCAACAGTGCTTGGAAAGCTTTGGTTAGTTTGCTACTGCTACTAATAAAAATCGTAATTTAAAACACTAACGTATTTCAACGCCAACAACCAACAACTCCACACCAACAACCAACAACTCCACACCAACAACCAACAACTCCACACCAACAACCAACAACTCCACACCAACAACCAAAATGTTTCAATCTAAGACTCAAGCCTTTCCTGACGACCTCGTTCTCTCAATACAATAACATCAGAACAAAACTTCCGAGAGAAAATATCACCCTGGGAGTTACAGAAAGATAACGCTGACCTTTGTTCATGACCTTTACCCCACCCGCCCTTTCCCTGACCCTAAAGCCAATACAAACGAAAACAAACAAAAAAACTCTCTAAGCCATAACGAGTTTTCCAATATCCTAATAACCCACTTCAAAAAATTGGCCCAAGACAAAACTTTAGAAAAACGTTCATGATTGGAGCGTCATCAGATTACTTTAAATCGCCAACTTGTCGCGCAATACCTTCTAGTTTAATTAGCTCTATAATTAGTCATGAGATCCATCATAGGCAGAAAATTGCAGCCGTCTACTTTTTTATAATTAAAAAAAAAAACACAATTTCTAAAGAATCAATTTGGAAATCATATTGATTTATTTTCATTTTTTAAAATATTTTTTTTTGTTCATTTGACAAAAACAAAATTTTTAACGACTGGCTTGCTTCATGAGAGTTTTTAGCTAAAAATCTGTCCATTGTTGACTTGAATTGTTTGTTAAGGTTCTCAAAAAAGAGAGAAGTAGCCCGTGCACAAACTGATCGTACGTGGCAATTGTTTTCAAAAGGTTTTTGTGAGAGAGAATTTTTCTAATCAAACCATTTTATGACGTTGTTTTCTTAAATGAAAAAATATATTTGCGATCTTATTTTACTTATCTATAATATTGCAGACGCTCCTTCTAAGCAGAATTTTACTGAGTTTCTGGTTTATCCATTGTTTAGATTAAGTCTTGCATTTTCAGTCGAGTTTTAAATGTTGGTAACGTGTTGTTTTTTTCATCAGGCAACCTACCCACCCCCGAAATCCATACGGGAAGAACGACATTTTTTATGTGTTTAATTCTTACATAATGAATAAGAACATATATTTGTTATCCCTGTACCAATAATCAAAATTGCATATACAAATTAATCCTACAATAATGTTTACACAACGCTAATGATCATATTAATTCTTTAAGGATTCACTTATTAATTGCTAAGTGTTAAAGGAAATTCTCTAAATATATTTTAAAAATACATACGTATCTGTTAGGGCTGATACTGATTAAACAACAATTTGTTCGATTTATCGTGAGAAAATTTAATCGATTAATCGATTAATTTCGAATAATAATATTATTTTTATATTGCATATATAGATCTTGTTAAGTCACGATTCATTATTTTGCAAAATTGGTTACGTCGCGGTAATTCCATGGTTCCAAAATTTCGTGACGTTACAATGCAAATTCATTCTGCTATGCAAAAAATAAGGAAGAAACAAGACATAAAAACTCGATTGAGCTTTAAAAACAATTTTCAACAAAGAATTTTATATTTTTTTATTCAAGGGAAATCGTTCTAGATTACATTAAAAAGTCATTTTAAGTCATTCTGAAAGTTAAAAAAATATGACGTCATATTCCCTCACACTAAATCACACCAAGAATGTGTAAATATAATGCGCACCGCGTACCGATGTAACATTAGCATTCACAAAGCGGGAAAACCCCATTAACTATCAATTTAGATTACATTAAACGTCATTTCAAATCAATAATTATGAAAGTAAACAAACAATTGCTATCTACAATTTGCTGCTAAAATTAGACTGGAGTCGAACGAAAAGAGATTTTTTAGCGCATTTTCGAGAAGTCGAATGCGCTATTGCACCCGTTTTGTCCGTCCGTCCGTCCGTCCGTCATCACCCTTGATCACAGCATCCATAAGTCCTAGACCCATGATGTATATATGTTTTTTGTATGTCCTGACCTGCCATTTGTGCATCAACACTCAGTTTCTCGATCCGTTAAAAAACCCCGTTAAAACTACCAAAAAACTTTGCGAATCGAGAGGTAACACTGACGCAGGGAACGGCCGCCATTGCCGGAAGTCGAATACACTGTTTTTCAAGCATTGAAGAGTGGTGCGAAAGGGTGCAAAAGAATTAGTTTTTTTTTTTAGTTGACGTCATTAGAATATGTGTAAAAGTTTAGAGAGTTTTACGTCATCATTTGTGGTGACTTGTAGTTAGATTAAATAGAAAATATTTTTTTTTTAAAATGTAAAGAAATGACTTTTAAATTTAAAAAAATGTCAGGTATATTCATTACACAAGAAAATTCATAAAAATATGTCTAAAATCTAAACACAATTACTGATAACTACATAATGCTGATATCTAACATAAGTACTGATACATAATACGAAAATGCGCTAACACGTCCTGAGTTCCAATAGGGACCAGGCTTAACATGATTTTTTTTAAATGTACGTCCCCAACATTGTTCTAAATATAATTAGCTATTGTTTGGTGTTTGTTTCAACCCGATAGATGTTATGGTTGGCGAGAAATTGACAAAATACTGATTTTTTTAATTTTATTTTTTGTCCCCAGGAAAATCAGTAAACCTTTTCGGTATTTTTTTTTTTTGGCGTTGAACATCCCTGGGACCTACTAAGCATATTGCCAAAGACCCAAACCCTCTATCTGTTATTGTTCAGGAGAAGTTGCATGTGCAAGCTCTACAGACATTTCAAATGTAAAAACGCAATTCCCAAGGGAATTGCCTATAAAAACATTTTTTACGTATAAATGTCTAAATAAATAATAATAATACGAAGGAAAAGTATGCAAGTTACAAAAAACATAAATTATGAATACATTGGGGAAAAATAATTGAACTTTTTTGTTTCCTTTTTAATCGATATTTGTTCGATCACATTAATCTTAATCGATTAAAATTTTTATGGAATAAATTATTAATTAATTGTTAATTCCCGCACCCCTCATTTATAAAACAAATTAATTTGATCGATTAATTAATCGTCAATTTTGAGCACCCTTAAATTATATATATATATATATATCATACATTGCGTAGATGACAAGAAATCAAATGAGCATAACGGAGAATGATTGGATCAAGGTGTCCGTGTTGTTGGAAATTTAATTAATGTCCTGTAGGATGTTCAGACTTAAAAATTATGTGCTGTATTTTTAGTTCAATGAAATCAAGGGTTAAACATAATTTTTTTATTTTTTTTTATTTAAGCATTTTAAATAATCCTTGATTGAGAGCGGTTTAAACTTTAATTTTTAAAGCAGGTTTGCATTACTCTTTGCATAATTTTATTATAATTTTATGGGTTTGTGTCTCAACCTTATCTATTACAGATGCCCCCACCCTAAGCAAGATTATTGCGTCTTACGCCTACGCTTTTTCATGGTTTGCGTCTAGTCTTTTATTTTTATTACAATTTTAAATGCTGGTAGTTTTAGTTTTTCATGTTTGATCAGACAACCCACAGCGAATAGCAAACGAGAAGACAGAACCAGAATGTGTATGTGTTTGTTCTTGCAAAGGGAATAATAAAGTAATGGTTGTCATTAGATTATCCTTGTGTTGTATTTCCAAGTTAGAATAAATTGTATAAATTATTAAATTAATAATTTTTTACTATTTGTTCTTCTTCCTCAAGATGTGTTTTTTTTTTTTTTTTTT
>MUZC01000143.1:51749-87197 GCA_002072015.1 Radix auricularia
CAATTGAAATTAATCAAAACTAAAAGCGCAATATCCATGTTTGTTGCAAAACATTTTCTGTTAAACAAAAATTCGGGGGAGGAGAATGTTCTCAGATACAAGATCTCTCGAAATTTCAAAATAGAGATGAAGATTTGCTTGCCTACTGGAACCGCTCTTCATGCAGACCTCAACCAAAGATTTGAAAACATTCTTCACTTGGATATTTCCGACTGGGTGTTGAACTTTTTTGCTTGGGGACAAACTAAGATATCAGACATAGATGAATCCATACTAATACAGGTGCAACCTATTGATATTTAATTATCCACAAACGAGGAACTTAAACCAATGTTTGAACAAAGATACCACAAATTCTAGTTAAAAAAAAAAAAGATCCCGCGTTATTGGTTATTGAACAAATGTTGTTGACTGCTTACCCTTCTTCCTATTCGGTATAACGTGGATTCATTGCAGTTTTAAACCTCATCAGGAACAAAGGAAACCGGCTTGACATTAGTGCTCCTGGGGATTTGCGTTAGTTCTCACAAAATTTGAGCCGGACATAAATACACTCATAAAATTATAAAGAATCTCATCAAGTTCATCCAAGTCATTAATTTAAGAAAATAAATTTAACAATAGCTACATTCAAATAAATGATTCTTCAATAAAATGTTGTTGTTTTGATAAGTAAATTTGTATACTATACATTTATGTAGCTTTTTACTTGGGGGTCCGTGGGCAAGTTTTGACTATAAAAGGGGTCCGCGGGTAAAAAAAGTTTGGGAACCACTGATCTAAAGGAAACATGACAAACGTGAAAACTTTAAGGAACCTGTTTTATAAGGACAATGATATAAAAAACATATTGTTGTTAATTAATTAACAATAACAAAATGTAAATTCATTGACATTATATTGAACTTTTTATATTTAAATATATCTCCTACAATATTATAGTTTCATAATTAAAGTAAATACATAGCTATGGGATTTTTTAAAAATGCCATAAAAGGTCACAAAATGTGAAGGAAGACAACATAGTGAAAAAAGTGATTATGAGGTCTTAGAAAAAAATCATGACTTTTGAACCACTTGGGATAAAAAGATGATCTTTATGTTTTTGTTTATCATCAAACAAATTCTATATAGCTGTATTACTTTTATAATTTAAAATTAATTTGAAATTTTCATCCAAGTGCCTAGACTTTAATACGTTATTGAACTTATTTTTATTGCTATGTCCTAAAAATAACTCAATTAAAAAAATATCAATTGCCTGTTTTTATTACTTCCCTTGAAATTTTCAGTTTAATGACGTCATACATCTTTATTTTAAGCTTTAACAAAATTATCGATTAATTAATCGATAATTTTTGAAAAGTTAACGATTAAATTTATTTTAATCGATAACAGCTCTAATATATATATATATATATACTAGATTGTGCCAGGCGCCGTGGCGCCTGCGGCGCCCCCGTTTTTTGGGCGCCTACGGCGCCAACCTTTTTTTTAAAGACCAACTAACTTGTCCTTTTTTGATAGATTGTGCCAGGTGCCGTGGCGCCTGCGGCGCCCCCTTTTTTTGGGCGCCTACGGCGCCAACCTTTTTTTTAAAGACCAACTAACTTGTCCTTTTTTGATAAATACGAATTATTAAACTTTATGAAATGTACGCAAAGTATTTANTATTAAATATTTTTACAGCGCTCATCAAAACACGATTTTTCAACTAAACTAACTGCTGTAGACTGTCGTACATCGCTTCTGTAGCGTTACGTTACAAACCCACACCACTGGGCTATTATATATATTAATATATATATATATATATACAATTTAGTCATCAAATACGTCACATATCTGACTCTCACTTATTTCGGAGCCAACATTGATGCTGTCGGATAAGCTATATTCTGGTCATTTTGTATTCACATTTTAAGGTTTTTGGCCTATCGGGACCTGGGAAAATGCTTCAGGCACGAGGTGGAGCCCAGAGGGGCCCATTCGTACCAAGTTTTGAGGGGCCCAAATATTTCTAGCGGTGGCCCTGGGAGGATACTTTAGATCCTTTTGATGGGTCGAATGATCTGTCAGTGAATCAATAGATCTATAGAGGGAAGTCAAGGATTGATTTGAACACGAATTAAAGAAACAAAGAATAAGAATACTGAGCTCAGAATGACGACAGCTTTCAGACATAACCGTACAACACAAGTGTAATAAGCTGGAGGCTCACGTCTAAAGAAAACTGCTATTGTTGTTGTTGTTTTTTTATTGTTTTTTTCAAACTATATCAACTTTTAAAAATAAATCACTATAAAATATAATTTGTGGAAATTTAAGTGTTTTGACAGCATTTTATTATTATTATTTTATTATTATTATTTCCTTTTTTTTTTTAAACCGCCATTGTGTAATCCTACTTTGAATATTCAAAGAAAGAATTTAATATTGCTGTATTCCTAAAAAAATAAAAATGTACCTATTCTAGGAAATATAAATAATTAACGATCATGGTTCACTAAAGTGTATCCTCTACACAAGTAGTTGTGTAATCCCATGTAATAATAGAATTGAATGAATGTGAACGATTAATTATAATCTACACAAACGCATTCAATGGCACATGTTGATTGTTAAATGGTTACATGGCCTTTTTACATGCGTTATGAGTAATTATTCCACTTCAACATGCAGAAAAAAAAAATATCAAAATTCGGGTTTTGTTTTCTAAACGCTCGACGGCCAACATGAGTTCTTTGTTGGCGACGATAGTCTGTCTCATTTGTCGTGTGGTGAAATCTAATGGCCGTCTCATTTGTCGCTTGGCGACAACTTGACATCATACGGCTGTTGCCCAACATAATAGATTTAATGTAATTAGAGTTTACGTTCAAAACTCTAGGTTTGCACTTTGTTAAGGTCTCCCAAGTTTAGAAAAGCGAGTGGTTGTCGTCTGCATGTGTGCCAGGATCGGCGCCACACTATATCGGGCCAGGATCGGCGCCACACAATATCGGGCACGTCATTCTTAGCTTAACTTATCGGTTGCAGATGCTCCTTCTATACAGAAGATTATTGCGCCTCACTTTGTCGGTGTACGAAATAAAATGTGATTTCATCACAGTATAGATTTATATTGTCAACGTTTATTTTCAAATTTTCTCCGCCATATAATAGATTTTCTATTCAAGCCCTACTCGGGGAAAATTTTTTGGTTATTCCGATAATAATCTCGGCCCAAAACTTCAGTACATTAAATACCTGATTGATATGTGTTGGCCGGTTAGGTTTCTAAATGAATTTATGTTATTTTATTACTGCATTCGTTTTATCACTGTATTTGTTTAATTACTGTATTTGTTTTACTACTGAATTTGTTTATTACTGTATTTGTTTTTTACTGTATTTATTTTATTACTGTATTTTTTTATTACTGTCCATCCCGGATATTTCATATTTGCAGTGTTGTAAAAAGTCCACGCATATCTTCCTCCTTACGTTTTCTCCCGCCCCTCTATCACTATCTCCCATTCTATCTTCCTCTCCAACTCTCTTTTTTCTAAACTTTCTCTCTTTCTCCAGCCCCTTCTCTGCCCATTCTACCTCTCCCTGTCACTCACCGACACTTTCTCTCTCTCTGTCTCGCTCTCTGTCTGTCTCTCACTCTCTCTCTCCCTCTCTGTCTGTCTCTCTCTCTGCCTGTCTCTCTGCTTGTCTCTCTCTGTCTCCCTCACTGTCTGTCTCTCGTTCTCTCTTTCTGTCTCCGCCCCTCTCTCTCTCTCTCTCTCTGTCTGTCTCTCTCTCTCTCACACACACACACTCTCTCTCTCTCTCTTGTTCTCTCAAATGTCTCATACCCGATATCCTAACGGATTTAAAATACCCCCAACCCCACCCCACCTCGTGAGCAACGTGGAGGAAACAAAATAATACATGTACACGTGCAACATTGGCCAGGGTCTCATTGGGTGAAAAATGGGGTCGGGGCTATCAGGCTTACATCTGGGACAAGGGTTCTCGACTTCCTGACCGGCAGTACCCCACAGTTATACAGCTGCTATAGCATGCCAGAGGACACCACTGTATGACTCAGCAGAGAGTAATAAGTACAAATTAAACCCCAATATTTCCAGGCGTATGCCCAAGAGACCGGAAACACTATGCCGTCTGCCTGATGGGTTTTATCAAACAGTTCCTGGGTCACCTTCTCCCCACTCTTGTGTTTGCGTGATTAGATTCACTCCGTGGGGATTCCCTCATTTCCAGGCGGTGCCAAAATGTAATAAATATAATCCGTCATGTCAGAAATCAGCTTGTCAGACTTTTATTCGTTTGTTATATACAGACAAAGTCTAATTATTCAGGAGCACTTTTTCAAATTGCCAGATTGTATCGCCTACTACCCAAAGCCAGTTCTCTCACATTTAATAGTTCTTTTTTTTTTAAAATAAAACTATTTTCAATGGTTTGGTCTTGACCACAAATGATTAAACCTAAAGTACACTACGTGCAATAAAATCGTGAACAGTTGTTTTTTTTATTTTAAAGAACACTAAAAAATTCCCGTGTGTTAACTAATCATATCTACACACTAAGACAACGTGCAACAGATCCTTGATATAATTGTAAAGAAATTAATATAGAATCTATGTGAGAATTGACAAGTTATTTCTTCTGTTCTGCTAGACGGATGACGTCATGATAAGTTTCTGTCGATTTTTTTTCTGAGGGATTTCCTCGAGTTTAGTTTTACGAAATAATTAAAACGTTGAGGAGAAATTAAACATTTCAATACAAAACTAGAATCTACCTCCAGAGGGCGATGATGATAAGAAAATAATTAATTTGTCTGCGAACATTATGTCAACATTCATATTCATATGTCAAGAAATAAAAAAAAATTAAATTTTAAATACCCGATTAAATGAATATTTTAAAATATATTATGGTGCGCATAACCTCAGACACGAGATTTGCTTGATTTATATTTTGAACTTCATTTTTATTGAAATGTTTTATATTATAGTCTACATACAATGTTCCCTTTAAAGTGCACAGCTCGTCGTCACGCATATACTTGACCAGTGTGGCGCAGCTCGTGGTCACTCATATACTTGACCAGTGTGGCACAGCTCGTCGTCACGCATATATTTGACCAGTGTGGCGCAGCTCGTCGTCACGCATATATTTGACCAGTGTGGCGCAGCTCGTGGTCACGCATATACTTGACCAGTGTGGCACAGCTCGTCGTCACGCATATACTTGACCAGTGTGGCACAGCTCGTCGTCACGCATATACTTGATCAGTGTGGCGCAGCTCGTCGTCACGCATATACTTGACCAGTGTGGCGTAACTCGTGGTCACGCATATACTTGACCAGTGTGGCGCAGCTCGTCGTCACGCATATACTTGACCAGTGTGGCGCAGCTCGTGGTCACGCATATACTTGACCAGTGTGGCACAGCTCGTCGTCACGCATATACTTGACCAGTGTGGCACAGCTCGTCGTCACGCATATACTTGACCAGTGCGGCGCAGCAATTTAGAATTGTGACGAAAAAGATGATCTTTTTTAAAAAAAAACAAACTTTATTGTTGGGCAACTTTGCACACGAGTTTGTTTTTATTTTTGACACGAAGCTATGAACCTTATTAACGGGAAAGTTGGAGATCTATACGTGTATAGAATCTATGTGTATATATGTATGTATATAATATAATTTTGCTCTTCTATAACCTTTTTAAAACAGACGAACATGTAACCTTAATTTAAAAGCTAAGCTTGTCCACCCCGGTTCTTTGTGTTGAATATTATTACTTAATCAAATATTTTTATAGCTTCTACAAAGAGAAAACGTTTTTAAATATTTCATCTTTCAGTCGAATTATATGAGCACTAAATGGCAGCTAAACTTGGACAAGAATGTTTGCTAAATAATAACCTACTACCAAATACTTTAAAAACTTAGCTGCAGTGAAATCCAAAGAGTTTCATTGACTCTTTGGATTTCACCGCAGCTAATTCTTTTTGTTTTATTTTTCATATTCGTTCTATTTGTGTATTGTTTTTTTCCGTTGAAAATGGCTCTTTGCCGAAACGTTCACTGTTTTGTTAAGTCCTGTCAGGCTAACCCTTAACCTGTTTACGTCTTTTCCTTTTACTTTTTTATAAGCCCGATTGCAGTCTCACCCCCCACCCCTCATTTTGTCCACTACCGAATACTTTATCGCACTCAAAACTTGTCATGTATTTTTATCGTACTTTAGAATTTCGCTAATTATGATACCATTTATTAATTGAACATGGCAGTTAATCTCAACGTCATTTAAACCATTTAGCGGCTTTAAAATAACATGGGGTGTGCTGAAATAACTACACATAGTGTGTTCAGAAAGCAATAATTGATATATTAAAATAACTACGGCAGATAGCCGTCCTGAATGTTTTCAGAATTTCCCATGCGATGTGTTGAAATAGCTACACATAGAGTGGCCAGGTAGAACACGCTTCTAATCACAATGTGTGAATGATTCTATTTTTAGCCCACTATTTTATTCAAACGATTGATTGATCTAACATGGCTCGTGCCTCCTCTAACCTGGTTTTGGGGGAAGGGGGAGGGGCGGGGCCTGGCTAAACTGATTATGACCCCAAAGTCCCAGCTCTGTTTCAAATCAATCTAAACAACGTAATGTCAGGCCCTCAGCCGTTGGCCCTCAAATTTTTTTTTTTTTTTGGGTAGAACATGACACAGTAGTGGCTGAAAACATTGCGCGCAGTGACATCATTCTAAGAGTAACTGTTCCATACAGCTACTAAATTTATGGGTTTATTGTAATTGTCTTAGTGCTCATTCAAAGTGTGCCTGCTTAGATCCGTGTTCTTTTCATCTTTTAGAGTTTAGATAATGTCATTTATGTATCACCTACAAATAATGGGCATTGACACGTGATTAAACATAGGATTGATACTAAATCAAAATTCATTATGTTAAAGTCATTGTCATACGAGCATTACCATAACAAGGAAAAGGTTTAAGGTCGGGCTTGCTACGATTTTGGCTTGTGGCCGAATTTATAAACTATCAATTCATATCCCCGTAAGAGATTCTTTTTAAAGTAATCATTGATATGTGAAAGAGTCACTCAAACAGAACTAATTGGTTATCAGAGCAAATCTCAATATCTGTTTCTATAAAGGAATGACGCTTTGAAGAAGATTGCTCCATTAAAGCTATTCTCTGTAAAGAATAATCAGAATATTAAGGAGATGACACGTATTGACATTAATTCAATTCAAGCAAATTTGATAGTCTCACTAATCGGATCGTCTTACAAATCTGATCGTCTTACAAATCTGATCGTCTTACAAATATGTTCGTCTCACAAATCTGATGGTCTCACTAATCAGATCGTCTCACTAATCTGATCGTCTCACTAATCAGATCGTCTCACCAATATGATCGTCTCACAAATCTGATGGTCTCACTAATCTGATCGTTTCACAAATCTGATCGTCCCACAAATCTGATCGTCTCACAAATCTGATGGTCTCACTAATCTGATCGTCTCACTAATCAGATCGTCTCACTAATCTGATCGTCTCACTAATATGATCGTCTCACTAACCAGATCGTCTTACTAATCAGATCGTCTCACTAATCAGATCGTCTCACTAACCTGATCGTCTCACTAACCTGATCGTCTCACTAACCTGATCGTCTCACTAATCAGATCGTCTCACTAATCAGATCGTCTCACTAATCAGATCGTCTCACTAATCAGATCGTCTCACTAATCAGATCGTCTCACTAATCTGATCGTCTCACTAATCTGATCGTCTCACAAATCTGATCGTCTCACTAATCTGATCGTCTCACAAATCTGATCGTCTCACTAATCAGATCGTCTCACTAATCTGATCGTCTCACAAATCTGATCGTCTCACTAATCAGATCGTCTCACAAATCTGATCGTCTCACTAATCTGATCGTCTCACAAATCTGATCGTCCCACAAATCGTTAATCTGACACGACCCGAATTCGTTAAATATTCTGTAGAAGTGTTTGTACAAATTTGTACAGCAAATATTGAGCATAGAGATCCTTTGTTAATTCTTGGCATGTCTTAAACATTGACTGCAGCTACTGACAGCTGACAGTCTTTTATTAAACCTTGCATTGGTTAAAATAGATGGTTTGATAAATGTGGCAGGAACATACGGAGAGAGGGAAGTCTTGATGTGTTGAGATACAGTCGTGAAAACAGTGTACGCTATACATTTTGAACTTTTAAAAACTGTTAAAAATATGTTAGAATTATTATTGCTGAAAAATTATATCGAGGAACTAACATAAGTATACAGGGTGCCTTGTTAGATAGGAAGCACTGCCCGATATAATTTATTTATTGCTTGTGAAATTATTACAAAGCTGACAGCAGTAATTCAGTATATCTAGTATAAATTTGTCATTATCACCATGATGATGATTACAATTAAATTGCGACAAAATTTCATAAAAAACTAATTTTATTTAAACTATTTTATTTAATATCATTAAAAAATATTGCAATCTTTTTTGTTTCGCTTCGCACCTTGACATTATTTGTAACCTTATGACACAAAATTATCAGATTAGTTTTTTAGAATAATACACAGTAACTCCGCTCTATAGCTGTAATGAATATTCGACAACTCAAATGAACTTGCAGCAATGCTTTGGCAGGCGGTTGTTGTACTAACTTATACACCAGATGAGAAACACTTGCCGGTCTACGCGCTGAGATATTATTAGATTAGCTCTTCCTTTTGATAGTCACATAACCTATTTACTCAGTTGTCTTGTATCGTTTTTAGTTTAGCAACATGATTATGTGCCCACTGTTATCCAGACATTGCATACCCAAGTGTCGCTTTGATATTTATGTAAACATTTATGGATATATTAATGGAAAACTCACACCAATTAGATAACACTTTGCCTAAAATTAATTCTAATCTTTACTGTTTGATTTCTTTTCAGTCGTTGAAAGCTGAAGATGTAAGACACTGAGTCAGTAATTGACCCCCACGAACAGAATTGTTTACGTCTTCATTTCCATCGCATCGTTGTCTGGGACATCACCATCTAATATTGCTCCGAGGATCACCATCTAATATTGCTCCGAGGTGCCCTGGTCTTTTTGTCAAGTCTGAAACATCACCATCAAACATTGCTCCAAGGATCATCATCTAATATTGCTCCGAGGATCACCATCTAACATTGCTCCGAGGATCACCATCTAACATTGCTCCGAGTTGACCTGTTCATTTTGTCAAGTATGGGACATTCCCGGCTATAAGGTTACCAAATAAAAGCTTGAATGAATATGGCCAAGTTGTGTAATAGGAAAAACAACAATGTGAGGTCTACACGGATCACTTGATTCAACTTGATAATTTGATGTTTGTTTATCTTTAAATAAGAACCTGAGTGTGATAAACAGGAGGCTAAGAAAACCTACCAATTAATAAATTATTATCTCAAGTCATTGTGCTATCTACAGTAGTCTGCTCAGACCAGACATGTCGTGGCACTAAGTCTGTTCAGACCAGACATGTCGTGGCACTAAGTCTGCCCAGACCAGACATGTCGTGGCACTAAGTCTGCTCATACCAGACATGCTTATACGTGGAGTTTTTTCAGCGCCCTTTTTCCTACTTTAGAAATGACATCTGACAATATCTTAGCTTTGTTAAAGGTCTTCTGATGCTGATCTCCACATAATTAAATTCAAGGAATTTTTAAAACTACGTAAACATATTATGAACAAATATATTAACATATTCTACACGTTATGAAGTTCATGAATTCTAATGTTATTGAGGCGTGTATGTTTCTGTTGAAATTTAGTGACTATAACATTAGCTGTTCATATTTAACAAGTACAATGCTGTCTAAAATCATTCCCCACAATAACTTTTCAAAACTTATCCATTACCCGATCTAACTGTTCACAATCTATTCAGTCTCCACTCTAGCTGTTCACAATATATTCAGCCTCCACTCTAACTGTTCACAATCTATTCAGTCACCACTCTAGCTGTTCACAATATATTCAGCCTCCACTCTAACTGTTCACAATCTATTCAGTCACCACTCTAACTGTTCACAATCTATTCAGCCTCGATTCTAACTGTTCAGACTCCATTCTGTTCCCATCCCATCCCCAGAAATAGTCTTCTTCCTTCCCATCAATTAAACTCAAAAGTGGACAGTAAATACACGCCAGGGAAACATTTGCTGTGTACCGGATGACCTCGGCCCTGGAAAGGAATTTGCGCAATGGACTTCCGGAAGCTAGAATTGGCGTCCTTGAAATGAATGGCGGCTAGCTAGGAAGTATTAGGGTAACATTACTGTAGATTTGTCGCTCCAATAATTGCTGGTGCTTATCGTAGATGACGGGGTTTAGATTCATATTACACCTGTAAAGTTGGGATCATTTTCAAAGGTGTTAAATCATCAATACAGAGCTGCATCAGTTACTTCCGCCAATCACATTTATTGCCCAAACTTTCACCGTTTGTATTCTTTTTTTTATGGATAACTGTTTTACTTTGTTCATGTTATGTATATCTGAAAATTCCATCAGTCAGGCAACGCAACTGGCAAAAGTAAAAGTAAATGCAACCACTTTTAAATAAATGCAAAGATGTTATCTCTGTTTTCTAGAAAATATTCACCAATGATCGTGATTTGAGATTATCAATTCTGTTCCTGAGAAAAATAGCTACCAGTACAAAGAATTTTACTTAAACTATCTTGTTTGGTTTTTTTAAGTAATCGTTTTTTTTCCTTTATTTAGCGCTCCCCCCCCCTTCCAACAAAAAAAATAATATAACAAATAATTATAAATAAAGAAATGTTATATATATTTATGTAAATCTGTAACCTGACGATTTGAAGACTTCCATACCTCAGCACATTCCAGAAGACTTTATAAATTAATTTTCTTTCTTAGAATAAGAGCCAACAACTCCATTGCATTTTTCAGCAATCAGCAGACCATGAAAATGTACATACTTTTTTTTTTTTAATTTTCAAGTAGCAAACCGTTAAATTATGCCAGTAAATCAAATATCTACCCCATCCCCTACCACTTTTTCACCACCAGCAAGGCGCCCCACCCCCTCCCCCCTCACTTCTCTGAAGCTTACAAATAGGGCATCGGAAATGTCTCGGTCCCACACAATTGAAAGACATACCGTCCTCCCCCTTTCCTTCTTTAAGCTACACCGTAAAGCGTTGAATGTTTGAAAGACTAAGTTTTCAACAGACGTCCACAGCGAGTTTTTCACTCAAATCAAATCCAATCATATCGAAGTAAACAAATTAAGTTCCAGCTATGAAGGCCATTAAAGCAATTTTCCTCGCGCTTTGGGCTGAAATACAAACATAAAGATGCCATTTGCACTCCGGAAGTCCTAAAACCCCATTCATGATTTCAGTGACAGGTGATTAGCCTAGAGCACCTAGGCCAGATTTTTGCCACATTATTTTTTAAATTTGTTTATTTATTTCCTTAAGAATTGTTAAAGAAAATGCCATTAAATTTTCTATAATTATATAAATGTATTTTCAAAATAATGCTGAATTATATTTAGACTATCCGTACGCCCCGAAACGCCACATTTGTGTAAAGCTAGCTTTTCAGTTATCGTAGTGAGATTTTTTTAAACTAAACACGTTCTTTATTTACATTACCTTTTAATTTCAGGAAAAACATTGGGCCTATCCCACCATTGTTCCTTAACCGGTTTGTTTGTGTATGTGTGTGTGAAAAGTGTCTAGAAATGTCATTGTAATGTAGATATTTCAAACCCCAGAGAAGTGTGTTACTCACTTAGGCACTTTTAGTTTAAAGCAGCGTCTCTATAATATCAATAACATTTTAACCATGATAGATGAATCGGACAGGGTTTGTGTGGCATGCTGTGAGAGCCTAATTAACTCCCTTATTTATCTGAAATGGCTCAGGAACATTAATATGAGGATCGAATAAACACTTTATCGATATTTTAACTCGCTTTTTCAATAACAACTCATCCTTGTTGTTATATCTTTTTTTTTTAAATTTACAAACTTGAATGTAAACGTTTTTAAATCATTCTAAATTTTAATACCGAATAAAGAAGAAAGTAAACTGTCATTAAGTATTATTAAATGATTCATAACAAACAAACCAAGAGATTCTACAAATCTAGCATGAGACACAACAAATGCACCTCCATCATTTTATCGTCTCGACACACAGTAGCCGTTTAGCCATTAAACCTTAACTTTGTGGACCCAATCCTAAATAAAAAAATAATTTTAAAGACTTTTTTCTCCTGGGGGCTGAAACAAAGAGGGGGCAACAGATCACAGACTTCAAACACAGCAATTTCAAGTCCGAACAACACCAGAATAACAACACACCCAGGCCAGGGAAACCCTGGCTAATCTTCAATTTACTCGCGTCTCTTGTAATGAGAGTTCAAATATTTGCAGAGATTATTTTCATCAATGTACAAAACTACCTTTCAAATGAAAACCAATCAAGGGCACGAGCTGAATGGACGCGTGTTAGAATTAACAAATGTTTTATCATTATTATTTTATTGTGTTATTACTATTTTGTTCGAAAGTGCAATAGAGCAGGTTCTCTTTGTACGTTTCTAATAGAGAGGCGGGCTAAGCTGGGTTTTTTGTCTTCTGGAGTGCCAGTCCTAAGCCCTGTTAGTCCGTCTAAAATATGGTTTAAAGCTCAGAGGATGTTTAGTGACTACATCTCTGCTAGACTCGGTGTGGACTTACTTGTTAGCAAACTCGCGGCAGAGGTGTGGATTAATGAAAACGGAAATTACATATTAATGACGTAAACAGTATGAATTGCGCATGCCCCAAACCGATGCTAAGCCTATCATTTCCGGAGAAGCTGGCCCACTTTTAAAAACCAATAATGATTATTCTTTTAGTCTTTGAAACAGAATACAGAATACATTTTTTTAAAACACGATTTGTTGTAGTTTTACAAAATTTATTCTAAAAATATTGTTTTAAAGTTACGTTATTTACATTGCTGTACTCTTAGTAAAGTCCACTGATGTATTTTAAAGGTATCTCCATATTTCTTTAATTAGAACAAATGCTGAATGACTATGTATGTTAACAGATTTATTTAGCTAATATGAGAGTTCAAGGAAATTGTAACCCCATAGTGATTTCATTTAAATTTAAAATGGATGAAATATAATGCATAATGCTGAAATTTATTATTAATTGTAAAAATATAGTAAGTAAACTGAGCAATTCTGGTTTAATAGTTATTGTTTCGTATTTGAAATATAAAATGATTTTTAAAATGTTTTTTTATGACTAACCCATACACTTTTTTATCTTATTATTATTTTTAAGTCTCTGAAATCGTTTTAAAATTACAATTATGACATCTCGTATTTATTGATAAACATCTTACGTTTTCTCATTTAACATTCTCACGTTAAGTCAGGCATTGCTTCCAAGGCAATCATGACTAAGTGGGCTAGATTCCTGCAACTATTATGTCTCTACAAGTTTTAATTAAGATTTAAACCCACTTAAGTCACGTAAATACAGCATCCAATGATTTTTTTAAATTAAAAAATAATGAATTTTGAATAAGTTTCTAACAGACGTATAATTAAAAACAAAACCCATAAAGCTAAAGAGAGGTTAAAGGGAAATTGAAAGGGGAGATAAATGAGATCTTGTGCCCCTTGACACCGCTTACCTGCTCTTAACCTTCATGACCTGACACGCCCCACCGACCCAGCCCTGCCCATATTATTACGTGACTTTATTTTAAGCGGCTTCTAACAGTTTTGTCGTCCGCAATGTCCTGGAGGGCACGTGACAATATTTTATTGGAAGAAGATAAATTTATTTAAGGGCACTTCACTACAACCTCTTGTAGTTTATTGTGTTAATATCTGGCCCCTCCCCCTACCCAAACACTGACACGAAGTGGCTAACACATCCTCACTCACACATGCACTTTTAGAGGTGTCTATGATTTGTTTGTGGGGTTGTCATTCTTAGATTTGTTATTTTGAGGGAGGGGAGCTGGGTGGGATGAAAACAGGAGAGATAAGTTTGGAAATGTAGAGAAGGTATTGGGGAGGTTTAGAAGTAAAGAGAAGGTATGGGGAGGTTTAGAAGTAAAGAGAAGGTATGGGGAGCTTTAGAAGTAAAGAGAAGGTATGGGGAGGTTTAGAAGTAAAGAGAAGGTATTGGGGAGGTTTAGAAGAGAAGGTATTGGGGAGGTTTAGAAGAGAAGGTATTGGGGAGGTTTAGAAGAGAAGGTATTGGGGAGGTTTAGAAGTAAAGAGAAGGTATTGGGGAGGTTTAGAAGTAAAGAGAAGGTATTGGGGAGGTTTAGAAGTAAATAGAAGGTATTGGGGAGTTTTAGAAGAGAAGGTAATGGGGAGGTTTAGAAGAGAATGTATTGGGGAGGTGAACATGTTAACAAACGATGTTGTTATCGAATTAGGACACTGAGATGACTAACTTTCTGCAATGGGGAGGGGATGAATACTCCCTTGTCCACTACCGACCTTCATCAGTTTTGATGGTTCCTATATTTTTTTTAGCCATTATCATTTTTAAATTTCTCTTCCCATATTAATATCTTATTAATAGAAAATATTTGAACTTAAATCTAGTTGGGGAGGTCACCGCCTCCTTTCCCTTCTTTGTATTAGCCACTGCCACCATAGCAATCATTTCAATAGATTGAATCAAGCTATTGAGATTGTTATGATAACTGTACTTGATTATGATTGTTATAATGCTAAGCTGTATGACGAATGTTAAGAGTGTTTGTTATGGCTTTGCTATAATTGTCCCTAAGTATTTAGTGGACGAGACCTCAATGACTCATAAATATCTAAGAATGTAATTAACCGTTTAACCAAGAGTCTAGAGCCTTATAAATTTCACTTATCAATTTATGTTTTCGTTGTGTTGTTATCTGTGATGTTTCACTTTGATGCAACCGCTCTACAGCCCATTTATCATCACATGAGTCTTCAATGATTCATGAAGTCAAGAAATATATATTTAGAGCTAACACATTTTATTGACAGGCCATGTACATTAAATTTATATCGTATTGTGTACATAACTAATGTGAACTGAAATAGGTTGGGGTAAATAGTTCATGATTGATTCGCTTTGTATATATATACGTTTTTATTTAACACATTCATTGAGATTACCATGTTTTTTTGTTTTTGTTTTTTTAAACAACGTAAAGATTAGCAATTTTAAAAATTAGATTGTCTGTAAGTGTGCGTGGGAGCGGGGTGGGCTCTACAGACAGTTCATAAACGTTTAACTGCCACTATTTTTAACTTATTATTTTTTATATTATGTAAATTTCCCCTCACCTAGTTTCTTATCGGCAATTGTTTTTAGCCTCACTTCTAGAAATGAATGTGGCTTAGCGTGATACAGTTGTGAGACCGACTTATTTATAACATATTTTAAATCACAAAAAATTATTGTAACATTTTATTGTAAACATCGTTATATGATGCTTTTAAACTTATGGCAATGATCTTTATTTCAATAAAATAATACAACGGAAGCTACCACGTCAGCTGTGGAAACGAGATGGTATCATTATAGGCAAGTCTGTATTATTGTATGATAGTGTACATTACGTTATATAGATATACATATACATCTAATGGGTTATATAATTGTTTTCGATATGCTTTCTGGTCAGATAATTACAGAAAATGATTTTATCTTTCATGAAAGAAAATATGGCTGTGTGTAGCGAGCAATGACGTCATGAGATGTATTTATTGTTAATATGTATGTAAGTAGAGATAGGTGTGGAGCGTTTGGACCACTATCTCTTATCATATTTTACTGTCTTGTGTCAATGACATATGTTACTGTGCTGTGTTCATGTCCTCTGTCACTGTCCTATGTCAGTGTCGACTGTCAGTGTCCTATATCACTGCCCCCTGTCACTGTCTTCTGTCACTGTCACCTGTCAATGTTGTCTGCCAATGTCGTTTGTCACTGTTATTTCTTACTGT
Source organism: Radix auricularia (assembly GCA_002072015.1). NCBI lineage: Eukaryota > Metazoa > Mollusca > Gastropoda > Lymnaeidae > Radix > Radix auricularia. The sequence goes on from MUZC01000143.1 coordinate 67,854, forward strand.
GATGTGTCAATGCCATCTGTCATTGTCTGTCTCTCTCCTATGCCACTGTCCTCGTCAATGTCCTCTGTCTATGTCCTCAGTGAGTGTCTAACACTGTCCTTCAAATACTACACTAGTAGTAATTGTTCATAGAATCCCTTGAATAATGTGGATAATTTATGCATATATTATTGAGTAGGTATGCCTTTCAATTCATGTTTATTCCGCACACATGAGGTTATTTATGCGTATCTTACAAATGTTTATTTAGCAGTGAGAACATATTTACTTGTGTAGTTCAACTTCAAATATTTATGGTTAAAAATTTAAGGATTTTAGGTATTCATATGTATGAATGTCTATTTAATGTTTACAGCGTACAAGGCTGTATGCGTGTATGTCCTCAATCATGTTATGAGTGTATCTCTTTCATCTAGTTGTGACCTAGTGACGTCAGAGTACTTAGGTTATTTACTTAAAAGAGAGAGAATAAAGTTGTTCAAACCCAATACTAGTGATTGTGTTACTATTTGGTGTTGTTTATTACTGGCAATATTTGGTGTTGTTTATCACTGACACTATTTGGTGTTGTTTATCACTGACACTATTTGGTGTTGTTTATCACTGGCAATATTTGGTGTTGTTTATCACTGACACTATTTGGTGTTGTTTATCACTGGCAATATTTGGTGTTGTTTATTACTGGCACTATTTGGTGTTGTTTATTACTGGCACTATTTGGTGTTGTTTATCACTGACACTATTTGGTGTTGTTTATCACTGGCAATATTTGGTGTTGTTTATCACTAACACTATTTGCTGTTATTTATCACTGACACTATTTCGTGTTGTTTATCACTGACACTATTTGGTGTTATTTATCACTGACACTATTTGGTGTTGTTTATCACTGACACTATTTGGTGTTATTTATCACTGACACTATTTGGTGTTATTTATCACTGACACTATTTGGTGTTATTCACTGACACTATTTGGTGTTATTTATCACTGACACTATTTGGTGTTGTTTATCACTGACACTATTTGGTGTTGTTTGTCACTGACACTATTTGGTGTCATTATTCTCTAACTACATTCCCTACTCAAGCCTTTATTCGTCGTTACACATACAATTATCTATCTCAAATAAGAGAACCACATATGAGTCGTGTATGCTCTTTCTCACTCACTCACTCACTCACGTACTCACTCACTCACTCACGTACTCACTCACTCACTCACTCACTCACTCACTCACTCACTCCCTCACTCACTCATCCACCCACTCACTCGCTCACTCACTCCCTCATCCACCCACTCACTCGCTTTTTCACTTACTCGCTCCCTCACTCACCTCTCACTTACTCACTCACTCGACCACTCACTCACTCATTCTCTCACTCCCTCACTCGCTCCTTCACTCACCTCTCACTTACTCACTCACTCCTTCACTCGCTCGCTGACTCAATCACTCCCTCAACCAGTCACTCCCTAACTCGCTCACTCACTAACTCATTCACTCACCCACTAACTTACTCACTCGCTCCCTAAATCACTCACTCGCTCCCTCAATCACTCATTAGTTCCCTCATTCACTCACTCGCTCCCGCACACACTCGCTTATCCACTCACCAAGTCACACCCTCACTCAATCATTCGTCCAATCTCTCTCTCTCTTTCTCTCTCTCTCTCTCTCTCTCTCTCTCTCTCTCTCCCTCTCTCTCTCTCTCTCTCTCTCTTTCATTCTCTCTTTGTTTAACTCTCCTCACTCTAAGTTTAAAATTATTATTTTTTCTTTCCAAAGATCCCTTACTCTCTAGAATTAAATTATCTAAAACACTCATTTGCTAAAGACTTGACTTTAAAATCTTCATTACTCAGATAGTAGTTTAACTACAGCACACTTACTCTGACATTAACCTTAACTACAGCACACTTACTCTGACATTAACCTTAACTACAGCACACTTACATTGACATTATACTTTAACTACAGCACACTTATTCCTACATTACATTTTAACTACAGCACACTTATTCCTACATTACATTTTAACTACATCACACTTACACTGACATCATACTTTAACTACAGCACACTTACATTGACATCATACTTTAACTACAGCACACTTACATTGACATCATACCCAAACTTCTTTGGTTGGTCTTCTTCACCTCTCTCCCTCTGCCATCTTTTACACACAATAATTACTTTTTAATTCCTGGTCCAAGTAGCCACCAAGTTCCTGAGCTACACTACCGTCTGTGATGAATAATTGAGCATTCATTTGATTAAGACGTCTGCTCGTCACGTCTCAAGTAAATGACATTTAATTAGCATATGTCAGGGTCCGCACTGGGTGGGCCACGTTTCTCAGAAACAGAGTATGGAACCGACTAGAGGAACCTTGTGATTCGGGAACAGAGTAGGGGAACATATTAATATCAGAAAGAAGACAAGAGGAACCTAGTAATTCGGGAACAGACTAGAAAAAACGTAGTATTTTTGGAACGACTAGAGGTACTAAGTTATTTGGGAACTGACAAGAGGAACCTAGTAATTTGACAACAGACTAGGGGAATCTAGACATTTGAAAAGACACTGGGGGAACCTAGTAGTTTTGGAATCTTGCTTTTCTTGAACATATTAGATAAACCTTGTAATGTGGCTCTTTCTATGTTAAGATGAGGCTCTCTAGCTCCAGGCGCAGGTAGTAATAATTATTTTATTTTCAATACTTACGTTATTGGCTCTTTAAAACACTGGTAAATGTTGTCAATTGTAACTTTTGGCTCTTTAAAACACTGGTAAATGTTGTCAATTGTAACTTTTGGCTATTTAAAACACTGGTAAATGTTGTCAATTGTAACTTTTGGCTCTTTAAAACACTGGTAATTGTTGTCAATTGTTACTTTTGGCTCTTTAAAACACTGGTAAATGTTGTCAATTGTAACTTTTGGCTATTTAAAACACTGGTAAATGTCAATTATAACTTTTGGCTCTTCCTCCTAAAAAGGTTTCCGACCCCATGACTAGAGTAACTTAGAAATTTGGACCCAGCTAGAGCAACACAGTAATTTTGGTCAAGACTAGAGGAACATAGTAATTTAGGTCAGGTCTAGAGGAACATAGTAATTTAGGCCAGGTCTAGAGGAACATAGTAATTTAGGTCAGGTCTAGATGAACATAGTAATTTAGGTCAGGTCTAGAGGAACATAGTAATTTAGGTCAGGTCTAGAGGAACATAGTAATTGAGGTCAGGTCTAGAGGAACATAGTAATTTAGGTCAGGTCTAGAGGAACATAGTAATTTAGGTCAGGTCTAGAGGAACATAGTAATTTAGGCCAGGTCTAGAGGAACATAGTAATTTAGGCAAGGTCTAGAGGAACATAGTAATTTAGGTCAGGACTAGAGGAACATAGTAATTTTGGACAAGACTAGAGCAACATAGTAATTTGTAAACATGCTAGAGGAGCCTAGTAATGCGGAACAAAGCGTCAAATTATACCTTAATTTTTTTGTTTTTTTATTTGAAAATTTAAATCACGTAATTCACCAAGTACAAAAATTAATCGAAGATATATATCCAGCTGATTCCAATGGTATATTTATAATAGTGATATGAAAAGTTGAAATTGTTTTTTTCCTAATTCTGATTTAGATTAAGAGTATATATATGAACTATCTGTACCGTTAAGGCTTAAAAAGATAAGGTAAGGATTAAAATCGTTATCGTTCGGATACCCTAAAGACATCTTCTCAGAATTATTAGTGCTTTATGTATTACTTTTTACAAACTATCATATTATTAGCAATAACTGTTGCTCTGACATGGGCCGCTGTTCACCAAATGAGATTGCTTGACAGTTTTATGACTAAAGTTTCAACATCGATAAATCTGACACACGTGGCACAAGGTATCTAATTGAACGGTGCATCGCCTCAAAGCCGACGCGCTCACGATGAAATGAAGCAGTTAAAGTTATTGAGTAACATCTATATGTTGGGGAGTTACAAGCCACTTCCGGGAGATTGAGGTGATACAAACTTTGGGTGAGACTTCAGTATTGAGGTGATACAAACATTGGGTGAGACTGCAGTATTGAGTTGATACAAACTTTGGGTGAGACTGCAGTATTGAGGTGATACACACTTTGGGTGAGACTGCAGTATTGAGGTGATACAAACTTTGGGTGAGACTGCAGCATTGAGGTGATACAAACTTTGGGTGAGACTGCAGTATTGAGGTGATACACACTTTGGGTGAGACTGCAGTATTGAGGTGATACAAACTTTGGGTGAGACTGCGGTATTGAGGTGATACACACTTTGGGTGAGACTGCAGTATTGAGGTGATACAAACTTTGCTTTAAATGGATATAGGACAGTACATTATTCACAAGCGGGTTTGCTCCCATCAGAGTGGGAAGGATTATCCTCAAACCCCCCCCCCACCACCCCAACCAAAACCCCTATAGCTAGCCTGAAATATCAATTTAATGATCTAAATATTTATTAAAATAATATAATTGCTTAAAAGAAATCAATTGATATTTATATATACATATTTATCATTTTTTGAAGGTAGCAGGAGTTTAGTAAAAAGAAAAGCAGACGAGTTTTATTTGAGTAGAAGACCCGTGAAACTCAGTGTACACGCAACTCACTGGTGGCGATGAGAGCGCCAAGATTCACCCGTAGACCAAAGCTGTAAAATGAAGCAGATAATACGATGAACGTTACAATTTTTCTAGTTTATGGCCCAGGAAAATTTTTCAATTTAATATTTCATATCTTTTTTAAAATACAAATGTGGTTTTCATATAAAAATTATTAGAATGCAGTGTATAGATAAACATGAAAACGATCACTATTAATCCCTGATCTCTGAATTCAAAACCTGGAAGACATTCCTCAGGAGGTTTGATAACTGTCGAGTTTTACCTGATTATCTAATATATTAATATATATATATATATATACGAGGTTTTCTCTGGTGCTGTGTTCTGTCTTGAAAGGGTCTAGGCGGTGCAATGACCAATGCGTGGAGCAATAAATGAAATGAAATAGTCTAAAGTAAATAACGCGCACAATTTCCCCATTTTTATGGAGGTTTTTTTTTTTCTTTGGGACAGGTTCCTAACAATGAGGGAGAGTTTTCATATAACCGTTTGCCTCAAGGCGTTCTTCGGATAATCCAATAAATTCTGACATAGTTTTTCTGAGCGCTGTCTGTTATATTCTGTTTGTTTTGGTGCTCAGCAAATGTTGATACCGTGTTTAAGGCAGGTTGTCTTATCAGCGGCCACAATCAACATTTAATAATTGTAACCTGCTTTCAATGTTATTGAATTTTTAAAAAATCGTTTTCTTTATCATGGTTGAAATAATTGAATTATTTCTTTATCACAAATGTAATGTAAGAAATTTTATTTTTTATTTATTAATATATTTCTGTATCGCAGTCTAAGAGAGTAAAACATTTTGTTTCTTTATAATTTAATAATAAGTGGAGATATTTTTTTGTTTGTTCATTTTAATTATCACTAACGTTGTCTTCAACGATATTTTAAAATACATATAACAGCCCTGTTTGTTTATGTCAATAATTGTCTTTGATGCTCATATTATATAAATATGTTGTCTCGTTTCCTTTATTTATCTATTGTTTAAGACGGAGAGATGGGGAAACAAATATTTTCTTTGAAATTGTTTCCGATTTATGTCAATGAAGGTGTCACAGCTTTCAATTCCTGGTACTAAAAGAAGTGGGTCGAGTGGTACATGCCTCCCACACCAGAGGTCAAAGGTCACATTCCCCACCGGCCAGGTTACGAAGGGAATATCCCCACAAAGGAAACAGGTTACTGGCCCCCTCCCCTACTCCCATCCCCATAGCATCGAAGAGTAAATCCCCCCTGGCAGGGGTCGAAGGTTGCATCATCCCTAGCGGTTACTTGATCTTGGGGGTGGTTTTAAAATGCAGGTTCCTGGCATCCGTTATTTTTTAATGACTTTTTTTTTTAAAACGCCCACAGCCCTATCAGCTCGACAACATATGTACCGCTGTTTTCAAAATTGCGTTGATTAAATTCATTAACAATTTTAAAATGGCTCCAAAACTTCATTAATCGGGCAACCGTCGCTCCTCTGTGGGGGCCTGCATTATTGTAGATTTTTTACACCCTAACACCGTGCCATTGAAACAGCTGTAACAAAGAGAGCAGTTGGTCTCTCAGCGGCTCCAAATGGCACTAACTCAACATTGTTTTTTGCACAGCAACTGCGCGAGCTGCCGGTGTAGAATATTTCATAATCTATTCAATGTTTTCAGTTGGGGATAGGTGAAGCGAGAAAATAGAGCTGCCACCGAAGCATATCGTTAGCGCCATGTTGTCTACGTCATTAAGCAAGGGCTGACTACTCTGAAGTTTAATTACAAACTTAAAAAAAAATTGGTGATGCAAAAACCGAATATCAAATTATTTTACTGCTATTTTAGCTAGAGAACTATTTTTAATGATTTTTAACGCTTTTACTTCAAGCAAAATAAAAAATAATCTTTTTTTTCTTCAAATCTATTTGTAAAAACTTTTTTTTTAAATAGTCACAACTCAATAAGAAACTGGTAAAAATACTCAACCAAACTTCAGATTCTATAAAATTTTGGAAGGTGGGACATACATTTTACAAATCAAAGTTTTCTTTTTCCAGTACAAAGTCATTTTTATAATGATTCTATGGATGGGATACAGTTTCGGGAAGTTGATCTGTTAATCAATGAAAGAGGAAGCGAATATTTTGATATTAACATAAACAGCCATGTGGCTTTTAAGTCATGATTAACATCATTTTTTTTCTAGGTAATTCTAGATAATAATAATAATAACAATAATAATAATAATAATAAAGCCACCAGTGGTGTAGCTAGGACTTTGTAGGGATTTGGGGGCCCACGGGGCGTAACCTTTTTGGGGTGCCCGACATACATGGCAGTGGCGTAATTTTAAAAAGTAAAACAAATTCGGACACTAAATTGGGGGCCCTCCGTAAGTGGGGACCCGGGGAGTGGCTATCGAATTTGGACCCCACCCCCTCTCATACCTACGCCACTGAAAGCCACTCCCTGAAACCACACAAAACCTGCGACAAATTAACACCAAATTCATTCACCTTTATTTTTATAGCTGTCTAAACCATGCAGCCGATTGTCATGAAACTTTTGAAGACTGTTGCGTACGCTCCCGGGATGGTAACTGGCAACATTTTTAGCGCATTTTCGAGAAGTCGAGAAATGCGCTATTGTATCCGTTTTGTCCGTCTGTCCGTCCGTCCGTCTATCATCACCCTAGATCTCAGCATCCATAAGTCCTAGACCCATGATGTATATATGTTTTTGTATGTCCTGACCTGCCATTTGTGCATCAACACTCAGTTACTCGATCCGACCTCTTGTAGTGGCAGTAGAGCTCCTGGAAGTGCCATATGACCTCATTTTCCATACAAATTTTTTTTATTGTATTTCACTAAAATGTTCAAAAAGCAACAAACAATCGGTTTTTCAAAGATTTCATCAATGAAAACTTTGCAGCACAACTCAATCAACCAAACGTCATCATTTGTGGTGACTTCAATCAAGATCTTAGCGGCCCAGGGGCAGAAATTGAAAACTTTTTCGAAACAAGCTTCAACATTCAACTACTTTCACCAAGATTGGCAACCACGATCTATCAAACAACAATTGACGGAGTATTTGGGCGATTAGCTGATTACAATTTAGAATGTTTCATTTATGAGTCCTATTTCAGTGACCACAAACCACTTGTAGTTAGATTAAAGAGAAAATAAAAAAAAAATTAATGTAAAGAAATGACTTTTAAATTAAAAAAATTTCAGGTATATTCATTACACAAGAAAATTCATAAAAATATGTCTAAAATCTAAACACAATTACTGATAACTACATAATGCTGATATCTAACATAAGTACTGATACATAATACGAAAATGCGCTAACACGTCCTGAGTCCAAAAAGGGACCAGGCTTAACATGATTTTTTTCTAAGTTTAGCACTCATGGGGCGCCGGGGGCCCATAATGTCAATTTTTTTCACTTATATGAGAAACATATAATATAAGTTTAGGTGTTAGCTTTTGTGTAAATGAATGGATCTAAACCAAAATTTGTGTACAAAATCTTGTTAGCCCATAATAAATTGTTATATGGCACTGAACTTCCTATTTTCATTCCAAGTCTTTTTACATTTAAGTTTAAGATATTTTCCCAATAAAATTTTTAACGACCTTGAGGACTATATCCATGATGAAACTGAATTAAAATGAACACGTTTTTGAAATTGACATCTTGCACAGTATTAGCCCAGGCACTCGAAAAATATTGTCTTTTCTTATATTAGCTGATAAAAATTCGTATAAACGTAAGATAATGAAAAAATTAAAGTATCTTGCCCATCTTAGTATATAAAAAGCAAGAGTCTAATATTCAATTCCTTTCGGGCACTTGACTCCTAATGTTCAATCCCTCTGGGCAGAGAGGCCCCAATATCTTTTTTTATTGCACTTTCATAATTTATTTCCCCAATCAATTTTACACGATATTGAGAAATAGAGGATGAGTACAATGGAAAATTTTAAAAAAATTAAATTATCACTCATTTTGAGCCGGGCCCTTAATTATTATCATTTTTTTTCTTTTGCAAACTTTTAAATTATTACTTTATTTTTCCGTTTGCTATGAAACTTGGACTTTTTTGTGCACACTTCCGCGTAGGTTTCCGATATAATTGTTTTTATAACATTTCACTGATTGGTTTCTTTAAATTTATTCATTTTTACTGAGATCGTTGCAACGCATGATGGGTCATTGAGTTTTATAACATTTTTTAAATTAACTCATCACACCTGACTTTCACATTACTGCTACACCTATATCATAGCTGCTACACCTATGTTATAGCTGCTACATCTGTCATTGCTGCTACATCTATGTCTTTCCTGCTACACCTATGTCTTTGCTGCTACACCTATGTCAAAGGTGCTACACCTATGTCTTTGCTGCTACCCCTATGTCAAAGGTGCTACCCCTATGTCAAAGGTGCTACACCTATGTCCTGCTTTGGTTATCATTCATCACTTATCAAGTTTGTGGGGTTGGAAGAATGTTGACATCATATTTCATGCATTTATCAATCTTTGTAATTCTTTTGAAAACACTTAATAAGCTTCTTTTTCTCGTGTCTTGTGTCTTAGCGGCCCAAACATGAAGTCTCTGAACTTCTCTCAAGAAACGCGTTGGTTCCAAGGATACACCCGGGCATATGCGACAACTATTCGTCATCACCTACGTCACGCCGCTGGCAGTGTGCAGCCACCCAGACAGAGCTTTTAAACACAGCATTTTTCCTCCCCCCACCCCTGATCCCAGCATCAATTTGACGATTAGTTTTTTGTTCAGTGTCACGGTTGTTGTTGTTTCTGTCTCGATATCAGCCAGCGGATCAATACCTGCAGGCTCCTGGACCGTGCTCGACCGACTCTGTGTATTGGCTGGCAAGGCCACGTATTGGGTTGGCAAGGTCAAATATTTAGTTGACAAGGCCACGTATTTAGCTGGCAATGTCACATATTTAGTTGACAAGGTCAAATATTAAGTTGACATGGCTACATTCCTTCCCAAGATCATATATTTGTTTGTTAGGCCAAATATTATGTTAGAAAGGCCACATAGTTGTGTTAAAAAGGTCACATATATTGTTAGAAAGGCGGCTGAAAGGCCACATATTGTGCTACACAGGTCACATATTGTGTTAAAAAGACTTCAAATTGTGCTACAAAGGTCACATATTGTGTTAAAAAGACTTCAAATTGTGCTGCAAATGTCACATATTGTGCCAAAAAAAGGCTTCATATTGGGCTAAAAAGGTCACATATTGCGTTATAAAGGCCTCATACTGCACTTATATTTAAGGCCCATTTGTCGGCTCGCACATGGACACATGGAGCGTGGGCTGAGATTTCGTCTCGCAGCTCACCTGGTTTAATTATTCACAGTCACCTGTTCTCACGTGTCCCTGTTGATATCTGCAGGTCAAACTTGATAGTAGTGACGACTGACAACAGAGTGCTTCAGTGGTCTAAATACCTAGTTGATAGAGAGAGAGAGAGAGAGAGAGAGAGAGAGGGGGGGAGAGAGAGAGAGAGTAAAAGAGAAAGAGAGAGAGAGAGTTTGATAGACAGAAATAGGAGAAAAAGGATAAAGAGATGGAAAGAGAGCAGAAGAGAATATGGAGAGTTACGGAGAGACAGAAAAAGTTAGAGAGTAAGAGATGTGTAGCAAGAGAATTTGAGAAGAAGAGAGTTAGAGATATAGAGTTATTGAGAGAGAGAGAGAGAGAGAGATAGAGAGAGAGAGAGAGAGAGAGAGAGAGAGAGAGAGTAAAAAGGGAGAGATAATGGGACAAAGAGATGACTAAGAAGTATTCCTAAACTTGTGTTCCTGNAGAGAGAGAGAGAGAGAGAGATAGATAGATAGAGAGAGAGAGATAGAGAGAGAGAGAGAGAGAGAGAGAGAGAGAGAGTAAAAAGGGAGAGATAATGGGACAAAGAGATGACTAAGAAGTATTCCTAAACTTGTGTTCCTGACTTGACAGGGGTAAAAAGTTTATTCCATAAATATTTGTTGATAATATTTACAAAAATGAGTTTCATATTTCATCTTAAATAATCTTCTAATTTGTCATGTAGTTATCACTTTTTTTGCCTTAAATCCAGTGCTTTTTTTTCAGTGGGAACTCATGGGAACTGAGTTCCCATACCTTTCTTGGCCAGATTCGTGTATATTTATATAAATAGTCGGCATTTTACTTACTGTCAGTCCTTTTTACAGTGGGGACTCACGGGAACGACGTAAATTACAGTTTACAAATAAACAAACCAAGTGGCAAACGCTGTTATTCTACTAATATGATATCTATGGACCATAGATATCATATTAGTTATTATTAGTAGAATAAGAATAACAGCGTTTGCCACTTGGCGTGGCCTATTTCTATTTCCGGAGGGGCTGATTTTAGTACAAACTTTGGTAAATAATTTTTCTATGTCATTTTACAGTCTAGAAATTAATAATAATTAGACAAGCAAAAAAGCGTTGAAATTAAAAGAATCTCAAGCTTTTTCCCATCTGCTGCTGCGGTAAACAAACAATTTAAGTTAAACAAGAAGTTGTGGAAGATAATTTCGATATTATACAACGATTCAAATGACAGTGTCAGAACAAACGTGTGTAGGCGATCATGGCGATGTAAACATAGACTCTGCCAAGTCAGGTCGGTTTTTATTATAAATAAACTCTTTGAGTCTCTCATTTTCTTATAAAAACGTTTATTTATTTAAATATCTGTACAATAAAATTTGTGTTCAGTGGAAAATTCAATTAGATCTATAGACTATTAGAATCTATAGTATTTTTAAAAAAACAGGTGTGAAATGAGTTCCCCAACATTTTTCGCTATGAAAAAAGCACTGCTGAAATCTGATCAGATTAAAAGATCTACAATTAGAAAGTCATGTAAAATATTAAAATACTTTTTTAACGTTTTTAAAAATTGGGTTGTAAAATTTCTCTATAATTTTGTAATGATGTAAACTATTAGAATATAGATCTAGATCTGAAATGTTTTCAAATGATCAGACATTCTTTTCATGTTGGTAATAAGAGTTTTTGTTTTATTTTCACAATGTAGTAAATTATTTGGTCAAGATGAAATAATCAACTTTAAGGTCAAGGTGAAATGATCAACTGTAAGGGCAAGGTGAAATGATCAACTTTAAGGTCAAGATGAAATGATCAACTTTAAGGTCAAGATGAAATGATCAACTTTAAGGTCAAGATGAAATAATCAACTTTAAGGTCAAGATGAAATGATCAACTGTAAGGGCAAGGTGAAATGATCAACTTTAAGGTCAAGATGAAATAATCAACTTTAAGGTCAAGAGGAAATAATCAACTTTAAGGTCAAGATGAAATAATCAACTGTAAGGGAAAGGTGAAATAATCAACTTTAAGGTCAAGATGAAATGATCAACTGTAAGGTCCAGATGAAATAATCAACTTTAAGGTCAAGATGAAATAATCAACTTTAAGGTCAAGATGAAATAATCAACTTTAAGGTCAAGATGAAATAATCAACTGTAAGGTCAAGATGAAATGATCAACTGTAAGGGCAAGGTGACAAAATCAGCTATATGGTCAAGTCGTATTATATGTATTCACAAATATCTGGCATAATGTTGATAAAAGTTCATTTATTATTAAATCGCACACCCTCCCCTATTTTAATATTTTAAGTTCAGAGATGAACACTTTTCTGAAATAAGTGGATCGTGGGTCAAAGTTCATCCACCATTTTTTTCGAGTTTCTCCAGGGCTGGTGAAACATTGACCTTCATTAACAATGTCCAATGTCGAATAATTGCGTTTTTATTTTAATGACCTATGTGTAAAACAGTTTGTGTCACGTGACAAGATTTGTTTTCCTCCAATCAGTTGATATTCTATAGGCTACAACCTTGTGTACACCAACCATTCTTCCTCACCCCACCAGTTGACTGTCTCGTCTGCACCCATCCCCAAAGCCTACACCTCCCCGCCACTAACGTTTGTATTCTCTGGGCCTGGGGTTTAAGTTACAAAACCAATTTACCGACATCTTCTTAGAGTGGTCTCCCTGTCTGGTGTGACGTAGGAAGCGGACGAGCATCATTTTCTCTGTCCTGCCTGGCAGGTCGAGTCGATGCGACGGACCAGCAAAATTTCTGAAATAAGAGACAAGCAGAGACGTCACTAGGGTTGGTGTCACCCGGGGCGGCCCACCCCCCACCGCACCCCCTAGTGACGCCATTGAAGACACGACCAAATTTTCGGCGTGTATCTAACTGCAAACAAATGAAGGAGGCCTAAAAACAGACAAATTACATATCTTTGAATCTATATATACCTACGGCAAGCTAGGATACATGCCAGAATCATTTCCATCACTGTCCAACCAAATACAATGCTTTCTTTTTTTTTTTTTTTTTTTTTTTTTTTTTTGGGGGGGGGGGGTCCTATATTAAATATTCAAATACTGTTGGTGTTTTTTTTTAATCGCCTGCGACATTAAAGATGAACTACAAATAAATTGAGAGAGCGAGAGATACGTAGCGGTATGCTAAAAGGTTCAATTCTCTCTCCTGACCTGTGTACATTGTGCTGATCACCTATGATATCCAGAGCTAAAGTGACACTGTTATTGTTGAATATAACACAATTGTAGTGTCAAACAGATATATGTTCGACCGCAGTTTAGTCAAGACCTTGGATGTACTGCAATAAGAGTTGACGCCATTTGTGTGTCTCAACAATACAAGTAAATGTCTTCAAAAATACAGAATAGTGGGATCTTTTATTGAAAAAAATAACGGGGAAGTAGAGACATTATTAATAACTGAGTCACTATAAGATAACAACGTGGCTTCAACAATGATTATATTGACTAAAAAGTCTAACCGGAGAATGGGTGTAAAAATAAAAGTTTTGTAGTTTATGTATAAAACCAACACGTTATCTAGCATTCTACTTTGCAAACTGAAGACGCTAAAGAAAGTTCAGTAGTAGAATCTAGCTGCTGGTTTGGAAGTTCGAGTTCTGACGCCAGGCACTGATGAAATAAAATATATTTTAAAAGACAAGTAATTTAACATCCTTCACTTAAAACCGACTGCGAGAAAAATGTTGTAAAACATTATCAGAAACATTGACCCTTATTCTCATAACTGTGTATGACCAGCTTTATTTGGGCTAATTCTTTACACAACAGTCAAACACGAAAGGTTCGCAAGTGTTTTAATGTGTGTGAGAACTGACCAGCGGGCCTTAAAGCTCTATCAGATATAATGTATCATTAAAAGTATGCCTATTGATGAGGTTTGTGCTTAAATTTAATGGGAAAAGAGGAAATGATAAACATGATGGGAAATGAGGTCTATATTTTATTGTATAGAAATCTTGACCAAGTTTCCTCTAAAGTTCGTTGATTCGTGTGCAAAATATTAAAAAAACTCGTGTCTAAAGTTACACAACATTTATTTTTTGTGTGCAATATTTTACCAAATTGCTGCGCGGTAATTCTAATCTGCTGCGCGGCGTCGGTCGGATATCTGCGCAGCCGCGCCGCTGAAAGGAAACATTGACCATCACTGATCATTTCTTAAGTTGGTCTATAAAACTTCATTCTCCAATTTAAAAAAAGAAAGTATTTTTTATACTTTGCCTGAGGAAGGGGGGGATATGGACATTTTGGACATACATCGATAATAATTTTTGTAGACTGTTTTTTATCGATGCGAATATATTGCCTGTCAATTTTTTTCAATTCCTTTTATTTCATAAACTTTATTATTTTTTTTTTACTTTTTTTTTTGTGTGTGTTTTCTGCTCTCTCTCTCTCTCTCTTTATTTAATTCCCCATGAATTATCACCCAAATCAATGTGGCTCATCAACGATAGCAAATGTATTTTACTTTTTTTACTTTCACATGTACACAACTAATGAAATATATTTGGTTGTTTTGTTTTTTTAATTCACACAAATATCTACCCATAAACTTTGTTATCTTAAAACCCTAGATCACTCAGCGGCTACATTGAGCTGTTTCAAGTGAACACGCTTGTAGAGGGTAGATAGAGACCACGTTGATTGGACCAGAACGACAGCCAGAAAGCAACATCAAATAGAATTTCCACGTCCTGGCTGATTAGAACTTTGTATTTTTTTTAAAATGGAGTGTAGTTTAAACGGAATATGAAAATGAATGCCATTTAAATTAGGTGATAAAACAAAAAATCCGCCCACTTTTTAAAAAAAAAATATTTTAAAAAAGTAAATAAATCCAACGCCCAGATGAAGTCCTATAGTGCCGTGTGTGTATTTGTGTGTCCCCTCAGACAAAAGTTGTCCCACCTTAAGACTGACACGCTTTCAGAGGCGATGTTTGCTTTGGGTTGTTTTCAAACAGCGAAGTGCTGGCTATACACTGGAGGTGGGACGTTCGCTGAAAAATTATGAGCAAAATGACTCCCTCATTGATCGGGTGAGCGCGACATGTCGATACTTCTCGGGAAACCATTGGACCATGAATCTTTCAGGGCTTAACTAGCAATCCGCAGTTCGTCTTTTCAACCAGGAGAGCTACGCGTCCTTGTCATATTCTAACCACTTTCCCCACCCCCACAACCCCACCCTACACTCGGCTTTTTTTCTTTTTAATTTAATGTACGCCCACTTATGAGTAACTCATTTAGAATCTTAAATCGTAACAAATAAGTTCACATAGAGATAGAGCTTTAGATGATTGACATGATGTAAAGGTTGTGGTAAGTGAAAGTGTTTTAGGGATGTTTGCATTTCGTTTCTGAACACCTTTGATATGTTGAGACTAAAGTGGATTAAAGGAGAAGTTGATAATGATATGTTTGCATGTTAATGTGTTGAAGTAATTGTTGATTTTGAAGTGTTACACGATAAACCTTGACGGGAAAGAAATTATAATGTAGAAACTTTACCACTGTTGGTTATCGTGGGTCGGCAACGATTTTGGTAACGGCGCCCTAAGTAAAACTTCTAATTAATTAAACCTTCACACATAATAAAAATTCTTAACCCAAGTGTTCATATCAAATTATTGCTACATATTTGCTCTAAATCACAATAATAATCGCTGTGCTACCCAAAGTCTGACACGTGTGTCAAACGTTGCCGTGCTGTAAGGTAACCGCTCAAGGTCCGTGACTCATGGATCAATGTATCTACTATTTTCTGTGGGTCGGTTTAATATGTTGTTACAGGTCATGTGTGAAAAATTAAACTAGCAAATATGGCCTAACACTTAGACGTTATTTTCACTAATAGCAGCTCCTGGCCAAATCCATGGCATTTAAGTTGGGGTGACTTGAGGGGGGTCGTGCCCTGGCTGTACAACCGTAAAACAATGGTCGAATCACCCTGCTCGACAAACTGTTGCCGACTTGATAACTTGACCACCCACACAAACTTTATAAACTTGGCCAACTTGACAAAATTGACTCATTTTACAAACTTGGTCCACTTGACAAACTTGACTATTTTACAAACTTGGTCCACTTGACAAACTTGACTATTTTACAAACTTGGTCCACTTGACAAACTTGGCTCATTTTACAAACTTGGTCCACTTGAAAAACTTGGTCCACTTGACAACTTGGCCCACTTGACAAACTTGGCCCACTTGACAAACTTGGCCCACTTGACAAACTTGGCTCATTTTACAAACTTGGTCCAATTGACAAACTTGGCTCATTTTACAAACTTGGCCCACTTGACAAACTTGGCCCACTTTACAAATTTGGCTCATTTTACAAACTTGGCCCACTTGACAAACTTGGCTCATTTTACAAACTTGGCCCACTTGACAAACTTGGCCCACTTGACAAACTTGGCTCAGTTTACAAACTTTGTCCACTTGACAAAATAAGCTCACTTGAAAAACTTTGCGTTTTTTTTGACAAACTTGGCTCATTTTACAAATTTGGTCCACTTCACAAACTTGGCCCACTTCACAAACTTGGCCCACTTCACAAACTTGGCCCACTTCACAAACTTGGCTTATTTTACAAACTTGGTCCACTTGACAAACTTGGCCCACTTGACAAACTTTGCTTATTTTACAAACTTGGTCCACTTGACAAACTTGGCTTATTTTACAAACTTGGTCCACTTGACAAACTTTGCCCACTTTACAAACTTGGCCCACTTGACAAACTTTGCTTATTTTATAAACTTGGTCCACTTGACAAACTTGGCTCATTTTACAAACTTTGTCCACTTGACAAACTTGGCTTATTTTACAAACTTGGCCCACTTTACAAACTTGGCCCACTTGACAAACTTGGCTCATTTTACAAACTTGGCTTATTTTACAAACTTGGTCCACTTGACAAACTTGGCCCACTTTACAAACTTGGCCCACTTGACAAACTTGGCTCATTTTACAAACTTGGTCCACTTGACAAACTTTGTCCACTTGACAAACTTGGCACATTCGTCAAACTTGGTCCACTTGACAAACTTTGCCCACTTGACAACCTTGGCCCACTTGACAAACTTGGTCCACTTGACAAACTTGGTCCACTTGACAAACGTTGCCCACTTAACAAACTTGGTCCACTTGACAAACTTGGTCCACTTGACAAACTTGGCCCACTTGACAAACTTTGCCCACTTGACAAACTTGGCACATTCGTCAAACTTGGCCCACTTTACAAACTTTGTCCACTTGACAAACTTGGACGACTTGACAAATTTGATCCTCTTGAAAAACTTGACAAACTTGACACACTTTGTATTAAACAAGGTCTACTTTTGACAAACTATTTAGCTTACCCACAAATTCAATAATTTTAGTGGTGGATTATCGTAAGTCGAATGGGATTAGTGCACAGTTCAAGGTCGAAAATCCCACACTAGTGATAAACAGTGCAAGAGTTAATTTTTGACGTTTTAAGTTAATATTTGGTTACACACATTAAGTTTTTATAGAGAAAGGATTTTTTTTCTAAGTTGCTGATTTTTTTATTTGATTTTTATTTAATAAATTATCCATTTACATTTTATTTTAAATTTTTTGGGTGCAGACAAGTTTTCAATTTTTTCTCGAGACGAAAATAGACCAATCCTAGCTGAAAAGTATTTCCTTCCTAAAATATGCCAATCTTAGCTGAAATCGGTCGATCATGACTGATGTAGATCAATCAAAACTGAAATAAACCAATCCTTACTGAAATAGACAACGCATTGTTGAAAAAAAACCAATCACTGCTGGAATATACCAAGCATTACTTTAGTTTGATGATAGTGTGCATAAATTGGAGCTTTTCCAATAAGAACACGCGTTACCATGTGTTGTGTGACCGTTAAATGACATAGATTCAAGCTGAACATGTAAAAAGATGCCGTCAAAAACTTTTTTTTTTTAAAGACGTCTGTTTACGTCCGACTTAATTAAGCCTAAGGCTCATAATGGCTACCCAGGCTTGCGCTAAGAAGCGGTATATTGGAATTTCCAAGTTATAAAACAGTTACTCGGCTGAAAGTTAAAATTCTAAATTATAACTGAAAATTTTACTGAGAAAAAACTTACACTATTTCGCATTTTAAATAAAGTTTTATGTACATACTTCTCTTAATGTTATTAGTCCAGAAGAGATTTTCTGTTTGAGTGACACTCTTGTGTTAAGAAGTAAGATTTCAGCTGCCCTCAGATGTCTTCACCAAAGGCGGTCAAGTGTTGTAAAATCAAAGTTTATTAGACGGCTCGTTGCCTGGTGTTGCCAAGACACCGAGACTCCACCACTACCTGGTCTGATGCTGGTCAGGTGGGATTAAACCAATCATTTCGTCTCGTCAGAAAACATTTGAAGATCTGTTAACAAACTAATCAAATATAGGACTTCAAGGTCTCTTTAAAAATCAATGTAATGCGTGAGCATATTTTCAGGACTTACTTAAAAATTTCAGTTCTTTAAAAATATTTTAAAAAATAAACTTTGAGGTGGTCAAATGGAATTATGTGACGGTAATAGACGGATTATGTGGTACGTTATGTTCTACACGTTTTTTTTTAAAAGACATACTGAACAAAAATCATATTAAAATATCTGTAGTCGAACAATTTTCTTCAGATTTAAGTTCTT
This sequence comes from Radix auricularia, assembly GCA_002072015.1. NCBI lineage: Eukaryota > Metazoa > Mollusca > Gastropoda > Lymnaeidae > Radix > Radix auricularia. The sequence continues at coordinate 86,630 of MUZC01000143.1, forward strand.
CCATTCAAATATACAGTATATCATTTTAATTGAAAAATTGACATTAATAAAAAAAAAAAAGAGAGTCGGTGTCTTTCCACCTACTTTTGTGGTTTATACGATACTCTACATAACACTGTCTACATAACACTGTCTACATAACACTGTCTACTAAACACTGTCTACATAACACTGTCTACATAACACTGTCTACATAACACTGTCTGCATAACACTGTCTACATAACACTGTCTACATAGCACTGTCTACTGAACACTGTCTACATAACACTGTCTACTGAACACTGTCAACATAACACTGTCTACATAACTCTGTCTACATAACACTGTCTACATAATACTGTCTACATAACACTGTCAAAATAACACTGTCTACATAATACTGTCTACATAACACTGTCTACACAACATTGTCAACATAACACTGTCAACATAACACTGTCTATATAACACTGTCAACATAACACTGTCTACATAACACTGTCTATAAAACACTGTCTACAGATCACTGTCTACATAACACTGTCTATATAACATTGTCAACATAACACTGTCTACATAACACTGTC
>MUZC01000143.1:92339-112697 GCA_002072015.1 Radix auricularia
AGATAAAGGTGTCCAGATAAAGGTGTCCAGATAAAGGTGTCCAGATAAAGGTGTCCAGATAAAGGTGTCCAGATAAAGGTGTCCAGATAAAGGTATCCAGATAAAGGTGTCCAGATAAAAGTGTCCAGATAAAGGTGTCCAGATAAAGGTGTCCAGATAAAGGTGTCAAGATAAATGTGTCCAGATAAAGGTGTCAATATAAAGGTGTCAAGATAAATGTGTCCAGATAAAGGTGTCAAGATAAAGGTGTCAAGATAAAGGTGTCAAGATAAAGGTGTCAATATAAAGGTGTCAAGATAAAGGTGTCAAGATAAAGGTGTCCAGATAAAGGTGTCAAGATAAATGTGTCCAGATAAAGGTGTCCAGATAAAGGTGTCAAGATAAAGGTGTCAAGATAAAGGTGTCAAGATAAAGGTGTCAAGATAAAGGTGTCAAGATAAATGTGTCCAGATAAAGGTGTCAAGATAAAGGTGTCCAACTTAACACAATTCTCTTCGCATGACGACGATTAAAGTCAACTAAGTTATTTAAAGTCTAGTCTCACCTTATTTCCTAGATGTATAAGAACTTGTTGGAGAATAAGAATCGTAACTTGTCAACAATTTATTACACGTGCTACACGTACTATTCGTACATCAATTACGTCACGAATAGAATCGCGTTAAACAGACGTCATAAACTTTTACAAACATCACAAAACATAATGCGCAGTATCTTAGCGCGCACTCAAACGCAGCATTCGGTGCGTAAAAACGCAAGTCAATCTTCATACACAAGAACATGTGTGCTCACACTCGGCAACCACGGGTATCCGGGTACCCGACTCAGCCCTAGTTGAAAATATCGATTTTGTATGAATGCCATGGTTAAATCCCTTTCTTTGATTGCTCTGCTAATGAAGTATTTGAGACATATCAGCAGGCAATGAATGGGAGGAGTAAACACGAGCCAAAGATTGCAAATATGCTTGTTAATGCAAACAAAATATTCATAAAATGAACACGCAATACGGAGATAATGGTGTATTATTTTCACTGTTTGATCAAATGTTAGTGTGTTGTCCTGTATTATGTTAGATATGAAGATCATAGGACATTGTGTTGTCCTGTATTCTGCCAGAGAAAAGGATCATATGTCATTGTGTTGTCCTGTATTCTGCCAGAGAAAAGGATCATATGTCATTGTGTTGTCCTGTAGTCTGCCATAGAAAAAAATCATATGTCATTGTGTTGTCCTGTATGGCATTTGACTAATTTCAAAAGTTACACTATTTATTCTAGACATTTGAATAATTATATAATATCTAGATTTCTTCACGGAAACCTTACCATCTCAGCATCTCCAAGATCTAGGGCGCCAAACTGAATCGCTCATGGGACTAAAACTCAACGCAAACGTTAGGTTGCGGGCCAAGCAAATTCAATAAGCGAAAAATTAAACCTTTTAAAATGTTAATAAAAAGTAAAACTAAAATAAAAGTGTTAGTAATAATATTACTAACAAACATATTTTTATTCACCCCAAGTTATCAGAGATAAACAGTGGCGGCGTTAGGTAAGCGCTGGGCCTAGTGCCAGGAATGACCCCGCGGGGCCAGAGTACTAGTAAAGATCGCTAAGCACCAGTATGCTATGGTATTTAAAAATATGAAATATCTTGATTATTGTGTAATTTTAATACCACATGTCACCTTTTTATTAAATTATTACAAGTTCATTATTTTCTCTGGTCTATAAATAACGGTTTATTCTTATCGAAAAATGACGTGCCGGTTACGACGTGATTTAAAATGCAATTTATTGGCAGACATATTGCAAAATAATGCGTTTTACTAATTGAAAGTGAACTGTGGGTGTCGACATGCAGGATACCTTGACACTTGACCCTAACTACAGAGAAATCACTTTGATGACGCTAATTAATGTTTCCGATCGCACCACTACCGAGGCACTGCCACTCCGATGACACAGTTTTCTAAAAAATAACTATTTTAGTAAATCTATTGTGAATGACGTGTACACAAATAAAGGGGCTTGGCTGAATGGTACATCTGACCTATTTTCCGCTAACAGTGTAATGGTTTCAAAGACGTCTAGAGCTACGCTACGGAATTTGACCTTCAAAAAGGATTACAAGAGTGCCTCTTTCGTTTCTTTACAATCGTTTCCAGCATACGTTCCACCATCCACTCTTTTGTTCTACATGTATAGGCTATTAACCAGGACGAGACATGTTCAGGACCGAAACGCGGGGCCTACCTAAGCGCGGGGCCTGGGGCAGTCGCCCCAGTTGCCACCCTCAAACGCCGCTCCTGGGCTAAACATGTCGCGTCTTTTCTTTTTCAACAACTTGATTTATGTAGGGGATAATTTTCTGTGTCGTTTAGACTTTCGTTTCTGACTGCAAAGATTTATCAAAGAGCTAACTGCGATGTGATAGCTCGCTAAATTTTAACAGCTGCTCACACGGGTATGAGTCCCCAAATATCATATTGTTTGAGCCGCACTCCTAGGATGCTGGAAGAGCTCCTCGGAAATGAAACGAATAACTGTTCAAATTCCTTATTGTCGGACTTTGCCTTACTTCAGTGTTTCATTTCATTAAACTTCTATTAGCTCGATCTGAATATTAAGAGTTGCAGTTTAGTGGCCTCCAACCAAGTAATTGCGAAACAGCTCGAAGTTGTTTTTGGTTTTTTCAGATGGATCTGATGCGAAGCAAGAGGATTTTATTTCGGCGAAACGTGCAACAGGAAACAGCATCGGCTTGACTTTGTTCATTATGCTAGGCAAAAAGAAAAGGAAAAAAGGTTTATTTTTTGTGTGCCTAGGTTTATTGCTGCTTTTCTTGAAATACCTTCATTTTTTCATGCATATCAGTGCTAACGTGGTCCTCTCATTGGCGCTGTAGGTTCAATTCTATGGCGTCCGCTCTTTCGAATAAGGGATATCTATGTCATAGAAAAGTATTCCCAAGTCATTGAGGAAGTAAGACAACAACAAATATTTAAGAACGATTCTAAAACTTTTTTTAAAATGTAAGTGAGATTCTGTCCAGGGCACGGCGATCATTCTGGGTCAAAGCATTGTCAGTAAGATATGTAGAAGAAAGCCGTCCCTATCATTATCACGAAGAAACGTCAAATTAAGTTAACAGTGTTAACCTTGAACATCTCGGTACCTGTCTATTATAAACTAACTTTCCTGCCCTACAGGTTGGCATTCTCTCCACAGTAGTCTATTATAAACTAACTTTGCTGCTCTATATGTTGACATTCTCTCCACAGCAGTCTGCCTTTTATAATGATTGATATTCTGGACGGGTTATGAAGCTGCCCCCAAACGTCATTTTCGAACACTGGACTTTAATTTTCCTTAGGACTTTTCTCTCATGTAAATATAAATTTTTCGGCTTTGTTACAAAGAATAAAGTTTGACTTGCATAAGTTGCCATTGGTCTAAAAATGTGGTACACACTGGTTTTTTTTAATGGTATTAAAAAACTTCAATGGTATTTCTTATTTATTACTTAATAACTTGTAGGCTGAAATACAAGAACCGATTACCCTCAGATATATTTTCCTTCATGTCTGCCATTATTTCATTTTCTATTACTAAAATATAAATTGACTCGACCTGGTAATAGAACCTCGCTGTGCTGTCCTGCCTGGCAGGACAGCACAGCGAGGTTCTATTACCAGGTCGAGTCAACCATGCGGGGAACGTTAAGGTTGGACGTTCATTAAATTCCATTTGTGTTTAAACAGAATACAGGAAAACTAAAAGTTTTCTCCATGATTTTAGGCGAATTTTACAATAATTTTTTTTATATTTTACTAGTGATTTGTAGCATTTCAATTCAACATGCCCGTAAAAAAAATGTTACAGCTACAAGTGCAGTTTTTAATAAACTATGTGAGTAGCAACTCTTTGCTGTATTTTACAAGATTAGATAATGTTGACTCTTCTATACAGACACTCCTTCTATACAGAAGATTATTGCGTCCACAGACCATGGCGGTCTTTTGGCAAGTGATGCGGCGTTCACGGGTCACGGCTATGCGGGTTTCACCCAGCCGCCTTTATTTCCCTAACTAGTGTTATGTACCCATTCCGAGCTGTGTGGACTCATGGACGCCATAGGCCCCGGGAACCAATCCTTGCCATTACGATGATCTTAAGTCCCTTTTACCCAATTCAATCTGAATATTTTCTTTATATATTCTCTTTACCAAGTGTGCTTGTTATAATTTTAACACAGAATGCATGGGGAAAACTTACTAATCACAGAGTTCACCCCCCGAGATAGAAATACACATGAATGAATGGTGCGGCTAGAGAATGTATGTATCAAACGTATTGCTCACAGGCGGCACTGGATAGCTATGTAGTACAACTAATAATGACCTTGTGAGCTTAAGTAAGGAAATGGAAGGCAATTTCGTTAACTACTATACAAATTTTGGCGGAATAAGTTTTAACGAACTGTTAACCGTTAAAATTTTATTATTTCTTTCATTATATATTTGATATGCAATCCAAACTAATGTTATTTTCATGAAATGAAAGTGAAGTACGCACGATCTCTTAACAATAATATTACAAATTCAAATGACAGACTTAGGAGGTTCTAAAAATAAAATACAAACCAAATTATTAGCTCCGTAATTAATTTTTCACTCTCGCTTGAAATCTTTATTTATTTGTGTATCCAAGCCAAAATTCCACTGAAAATACATAATTATTTTTTTAAAAGACAATTTTGAAAAATTAACAAGAAAAAAGCTTTGCCGAATACATCAATATTCTATTAAAAATAAGTGAATTTAAATGTCTTAATATCTGAAATATATTGAGATTCATTGTCGGGTATTTAATTTCAAGACCTGTAGAAAATATTAGGGCTTGCAGTGATTTTTTTTTTTTTAAATCTTGAAAATTTTTTATACAACGCATATTACATCCCGTTAAGTCGTAATTTATTATTTCGCGAAATCGATTAGTTCGCGTCCATTCTAAGGTTACCAAATTTTGTGACGTAACACAGCAAATTCGCTCAGCTATGCAAGAAATAAGGAATAAAAACCTTTTTGTTTATGTAAGCACGTCTCAATTAATAATAATAGTAATACGAGAGAAAAGTATTTAAATAACAAAAATATCAAATAATTGATAAATTGGAGGAAAAAATATTATTACAAGTTTCTTAAAACTTTAATCAAATGTAATCGATAAAATTATTTTAATTGATTAAATGTTTAACGATTAATCGATTAATTAATCAATAATTTACACAGCTCTAGAAAACATCCTTATTTTATTTATTTAGATTTGTTTAATACAGTATCTAAACATATGAAGAAAATTTCTTTCTCTCAAATTCTCTTTAGGGTACACATTATATCATTCGACATAAAAATGATATGTATGAAAGACATTAAGAATTTTAGATTGATCATGTAAGCATTTATATAAATATGCTTAATCGTTTCACACATTCTCCCATTCTATACCCACATATACATTAAATCTCTTTTTTTAATCCTTCCTTACCATCTGTAAGCTAAGAATGTTCACTAAAAAGATACGTTCCTACACCAGATAGTATGAATACGGCATTTTAAAAAAATATATTTATATGACAAGTCCATATTACCTTGTATATGTGTTAATATTTTCACACAAAGATAATCTAATACAGTGGTTCTCAACCTGTGGACCGCAAAGATTGTCTGGTGGTGCACGATCAGAGCATACAATTTACGAGAAAAACTAGCAATAAAAAGAATTAAACTTAGACTTGAAATGCATTTTCAATCAGGCCTAAGTAGTTTTTAATTTTATTAAGGCTCGTCCATTGAATTCTTGACTCATTGCCTTCTTATGTTCGAATATGAATCTTGAACATTAACAGTTACTGATGTTGGCTGACGTTTGCTGGTTATCAGGCTGTTATTCCGTGATGACGTAAGAGAAAACAAGATTATTTTTCAAGGTATATTTGACGTATTTGATCAATTTTACGAAATCGCTGAGAAACCAGAAAATGCTGAAACAAATAAACAACTGTTGATAAATTTGAATATGACCATATTCAATCACTGCAGGGTAAATATAACTTCTACTTTTGTGATTTGAACGTTCAGAGGTTTTCATGGCTCTCCGGTTCTATTCTGGGACACATTGACTCGTTAAATAAAATAACACACATCGCTATTAAACCAATGCATTGAACTGAAAAGCGATACTACCTTTTGAATATGTTGCATCAGAAATGGGGTTCAATTAAATTTTGGAGTACTCAGAACTGTCTCAGATAGCTTTTAAAATACTTTTTACCTTTGTCACTTTGTGAAAGTGGATTTTATGCATTGCTTGAAATAAAAACAAAACATCGTTCGTACTAAATAAACTATTATAGCAGTCCTTCTAATACAAACTACTTTTTATGACATTATTTTATAGTGATCAAGTAGAATTAATTCAGAAGACCATAAGACTAGTATATATGACATTTATTCGTTACAAAAGAAAGCCATTACAATATTGTTTTCGGAGCAACCCAATTGTAGCATATTAGTATAGTTTTACTAACTATCATGTACGCTAATAACTAGTTATATACAAAGTATAATTGTATAAACTTTTCCAGCACGCGGGTAAGACACATTTTTTTTCAAGTGGAACTTGAACCTCAAAAGGTTGAGAACCACTGATCAAATACAACACTCAGGTAGACAACGGATTCAAAACACACACACATTTTCATTCTATCCACCAGGAATTTCGGCGTGGACTGCGTTGCCGCACAACCAGGAACACAAACACTTTATCAATATTTAAAACTATGATAATAAAAGTCCAAGACTAGACGTAAACCATGGATAAGCGTAGGACGCAATAATCTTCAGTTTCGAAGAAGTATCTGTATTACATAATCTATTACAATATGATGTAATGTAATACCATATAATACAAGATAAGATATGATCAGATTACAAATTATTAAAACTCTATATTTCTAAATGGACGCACAGTTCTGGGTAAACTGCATCAGTTTTCTCTATGTTTAATATTAGGGCCCCGGTCGGATATCGGGTTTTTCCGAACTATTTGCCTCAGCCAATAGTGCCCACGCAAATAGCTAAATATCTATTTTTAAATACCTTTAAAATACATTTTTTTTTTAAATTTGGTACCCGGTAGAAAATGCGTACCCGGTAGAAAATGTGTACCCGGTAGAAAATGTGTACCCGGTAGAAAATGTGTATCCGGTTGGTCCCTATTTAACATGATATTAAGTAGCTTAATAAAATTAGACTTGGACACAGAGGGGGATAAAATGTGTAACTGTTACTATCATATGTATATGCAATGTATTGTTTAATGAAATCTGAATACATCATGCCCTAGAATATCAACAGATCAGGTTCACGTTCTGAACAACGATGAAGCGTGACCCCAGCGAGACAAAAACCCTGCACCAGTTTCGGCGCCCTAAACCCCTGTTCAAGTAGCGGCCCCCTGGCAAGACTAAGGCCTTGCTGTAGGAATAATACATTTGTTCATTTCATCTCCGATGGTTGCTAGATTAAAACCTGCGGCTGGTGGTAAACACCGCACACACCGCCAGTTTTGTTTTCATTCCACAAAACAATGAAAAATAAAATATTTGGTGTAAGAGATATAATTTATTCTATTTATGCAAAGCCCGTAAAACTTAAATATATTTACTTCATTTAAAGTAGGAATTTAACCGTATTAAACGAGGGGTTGAAACCGATTTTTAAAAAAAATTACCAATTGATAAGTAAATTTAGGCAACGCTAAAAAGACAATGTATTTATTAAAAATTTAAAAACTTCACATTAGTAATATATATTGAGTATTTTATTCTCAGATCATAACAAGCCATTATACCCGGACGCCCCTCTTTTTAATATTACAACATGGCCTACAAAATCGTGTGTTTTTGTTTCCTGAATGGCGCTCAAATAAGTTAATCTCTTTGTATACTAACAGACCCGTCGTGTGTTGCAACAATCTCAGTAAAAATGAATAAATTTAAAGAAACCAATGAGGGGTATGTTTTAAAAACACTTAAGCTATAACCTTCGCGGATGTGTGCAAAAAAATCCAAGTTTCTTAGGAAAGGGATAAATAAATTAATAATTAATAAATAAGCTTACAAAAGACAAAACGATATTTAAGAGCCCTGACCCCCCCAAAAAGTGATAATTTTTTTTATTGCCATTGTACTCAAGCTATATTTTTCAACATTTGGGGCCCCCAGCTCCAAGGGAATGGGCATTAGGAGTTCAGTGCCCTGTAGTAATTTAATTTAGGCTCAAGATTTTATATACTTTTTTTTCAAAATCCAGTTTTTTTCTCATTACCTAACACTTAAAATAATGTTTATATAGTTAATACATGGGATAATATCAACATTACGGGGCCCTTAGCCCAATTAGGTTCAAGATGTACATTTTTCAAACATGTTCCTTTAAATTAAATTCAATTTCATCATGGATATATTCGTAAAGATCGTTAAAATTGATTGGTAAATAATATCTTAGAGTATACAAAAAAGACGTTTTGGGCCAAAAGCCCGGAAGGAATTAATATTAGGAAATCATTGCCCTAAAGTATTTTAATATTGGTTACCAAGTTGTAATATGCAAAGTTTGGTTAAGATCCATCAATTGACCCAGTAGCTATCGCTTAAACTAACTTTTATATAGCTCATAATATTTTTAAAAATCACATCATAATGGGCCCCAGGCGCCCCCTGAGTGTTAAATTTAGCGCACTAAAAAGTCTCCAAAAGTTTCATGGCGATCGAATGAATGTTTTAGTTAGCTATAAAGGACATGCAGACATACAGAAAGACAGGCTTTCATAATTATATTTATAGATAGCACAGAGCCCCACAAGGTGGCCTTATGAAGCCTGTGTTTTTCCTGTGCTTAAAATTGCCCTTCAAAGCATTTGAAATTCTGAGCAACATCCAACAGCTGTATATTGACATTAAAAAGACTTATATATAGTAATATGTTCCACAACAACCGTATTTATTATCTTAACCTAAGAGTATTCAAACATTTTATGAATGTAATATTTTAACCTGCTCCTACGCGCCTTCCCCGAGACCCGTTTGTCCCCAAGTTCTTTCTAATTCCTGAGAGGAGTATTCTTTTTCACGTCCCAGTCCACCCATGTCATCACTCCTCCTCACAGTCACGTGATCTCGCCGCGCGCCTCGGTGGCCGCCATCTTGGCGCATCCTATTCCCATGATGCACCTCTCTAGTGTGAGGCGGAAGTGTGAGGCCCCGTATGTATGTGATTGTTTGCTCGGAGTTTCCCCACAACAAAGCTACAGCTAACTCGATTTGCCAGGGGCCATGTTACACTGAGGTGACGACCGGCCCGTCTAGCCATCCATTTCCAGCGACTCCATGTCCCCTCTGTGATTTCTAAACAGTTTATAAATTCCCTTCAATCCAATAGGCTGCTCGCGACCGGTGGCATGTCAAAATGAAACTGTAATTGATGGCCGCCTGAAAGTGTCGCAGCCGATAAGTTCGCGCCTCTAAACTCATTACTTCTTGTTAATATTTAATGGAGTTGGGTTTCCTTTTTTCCCTTCTGTTTCTGTAAAGCGAAGACACAAAAAATGAGTTGGCCTTTCCTTCTGCTCCTCGGCATAATGCCGTGTTATTTTTGTATTCGGGGAAATGAAACGGGGTGAGGGTGGAGGGCCGTTTCTCTGGAGACTAACCTCGTCGATATCAAATATTAATTATTCATCCAAGACTTATGCTAATGCATTAAAATTATTTGAATGTTTCATGAATGTTTATTAATTACAGTAGATTATAACATGAATTATAACTTAATCAACGTCCCAAATGAGAAAACAAATTGGAACCCTGAAAATGTAAATCATGTTTTAACGACCATCGCCTTCAAGTAAAAATGAATTATAAAGAGTTAAGATAACTGATTTCAAGCAACCTGAGAAGTGTGAATTGTAGCATCATGTATTGTGCTTGCTTATAAAAGTATGAAACAATACTTCTGTTTTTGAAAAAAAAACATTACACTCAATGAGTCATTAAAATTATCGCGCCTTGATTCCCATCAAGGATAAAACAACACTCGAAGAGTGTTTTCTGAAGAGAACAACAACAACCAAATAAGATGAAGAAAAAGAATGGTTCTGTTATGCGCTTTAGTGGAAACAATTTCTTAGATTCAGTCTATATGCTGTAATACTAGCAAACAGTGATGTAGCGAGGGGGGGAGGCAAATGCCCAGGGCGGCACTTTGCCAGGGGCGGCAAATTCCTGGTCGTTAATTAGTTTCTTAGAAAAAAAAATATAAGAAAATCGAGTTGTTGTTGTTGTTGTTGTTTTTAAAGAAAAGAAATACCAAATAAGAAAGTAATAACAGAAATAAAGGTACTATCCTAAGGCATATGAACTGTTCAAATGTCAAAACTTCAAAATCCTTATTGGAAATAAATTCTTCTGAAACTAATGCAACTTTACCGAAAAGAACTTAACAGTATTATAATGTGATTCTTAAAATTTGACAGCCGCTCCTGTTGTAAAATCAAAACTTATTGTGCATGAAACATGAGCCAAGCTCGGGGCGACACATTGTGTGTAAAGAGGGTGGGCGGCTATTATTAGCTTCAAAAAAGAAAAGCGTTAAACTAAAGTTTATTAACACTTTTTTAAAAAAAAGGAAAGTTTAAAAATTCAAAGAAATAAAGAAACTATATTATATACGTGAACGTTTCAAGTGCCAGAAGTTCAAACTTCCTTATGAATCTTAAATCTTCTGATACTAATGCCATTGAGGTGGAAAACAAAGAGGTTGAATTAGTTTACGAATATGACAATATGGTTCTGGTAAATATAATTGATTGAAGTTTGATTTAAACTTAAATACAGTACTGGAGAAAAAAAATTGCGTACTGACATGGTTTATTCCACCAAAGCATTATCATTTTTTTATTTTAATGTCTTTTGATTTGAACCAGCAGCAAAAATAATGAACAAAATTGCTCATTTAATAAAATTAAACTTTGCACGCATATATCCAAACGAAGCCTCCCAGGAACAAGTGTTGGAAATAAAGGCAATATTTCGAAAGCAGTGCATTTGTTTGCCAAGTACGATCGAGCACTCCCACAACATTGTATGAACAAAAATGTTTTTAAAAAGTGAGCTTATAGCAATTTTAAGAGATATAGATCGCGAAAAATCATCTTTTTTTTCAGGAACAAAATACCCAATATTGTTTTATTGTACTCGATAGAACTTCATGTATTTCACTCACCAAAAAAGTCCAGTTGTGGGATATGTAACGATTGAAAATAAAGAAGTAGACATTGTAGAATCTTTAAAATATTTCATTGAAGTAAAAGTGAACCTGCTTACATTTCTTAAAAGATTTTAATAAATGACGATCTTAAATTAATGGACTGCAGAGGATCATCATGTGTTAATAATTCTTCTTCATGGCTGAAAAGTATATAAGCGTTTAAAAAAGGCGCAATAACATAAAATCTCACTGTCAAATCTTTCTCCAACAGTTCATTAAATTTAACCTGTTTACATGATCATCCAACTAAAGGAATGATCTATTTAAGTACTCTAGCACGTTGCTACGCATTATAATTTATGCCCAAAACATTTGAAATATGTTCTTACTTTACAAGCAAGTCTTCAGAATACAAAATAGTGAATATACCAGAGAGCCATTTTTAGATTATTTTAAAAGCTATAGAAAAACTGATAGAGGCAGAAAGAAAAGCTCATCAGACCAACAGACGCAGGAACTTTGCTAGTTACAATAAAATCTTTTTATTTTCGAATCTAGGTCAAAGATGCCCGAAATAATTTATAAATGTATTGTGCTAGAAAAAATGCTAAGCAGAAGTTGCTCACAGAGAAATTAACGGAATACTCAAAGAATGCTTAAACATTTGATAACATTTTATGTGGAAACCTCATCCTTTTAATCGAATCTTCAAGTCAAAGAACCAGAGAGCGCATTTTTGGTGATCCAAAATATGTATCCATGTTATTATTGTTATTTAGAAAATCAGTTGAGAAGAAAGTTCTTTTATTTAAAAGATGAGATTGTAATGTAGAAATTAATGTGAGGCTTTTGACTGTATGTAAAATTTAGAAAACAATACAATTTTCGTACACCATGCAATCAGCTGGACTTTGAAATGTTGCCTTTAAATCAGAGTACTTGATTTATAAAGGTGTATTAAGATATTAAGGCTCAAAGTTACCGTGCCTAAAATAATATAAATAATTTGAACATTGCTTACAACAGTCTTAAGTAATGCCACGTCTTAAAACAGCGTTAAAAAATGACAGTATGTCAATGATATTGATTTTGTTATTATTAATATACTGTAAGACTACTATCATTAATAATATTGTAAAATTGATGAAATGTTGTTCACTGATTTCGTATTTAAGAAATGCAATTTAATACAACTGTTGATTAACAGGAACACGATATCGCACAAATAAATACTAATTTGTATAGGCACTTTCGTACAAAAATAAACATTAAAAAATAAATAAACATTGGCATAGTTAAATAGAGCTGATTTTTTAATTAATCTTAACACCAACATTATATATTTAGAATTTGTAGTTTTTTAAAGTTTTGAATTTTTAAAGTGCGGTTCAATTTGATCCAATCACCTATGCATTTTATCCCCCACATTTTGTGACCTCCATTCCGATGTTCGCGTCACGAACTTTATCTCTCGTTTTAATAATGATTTTATTATCAAGATCAATGCTGTAAATACAATTATTATTTCTTTAATTTAAAATATTCTTTATTAATAACCCATTTAACTTTTTATAAACAGTGAAATTTATCTTTAAACGAAGTTTCAGATGTGTTTATTGTTCCAGTTCACATATCTATCATGACCTACATATGACTATAAAAAAGTGAACTTTCGTCAATATAAATGTGCAAATAAAAATAGAAAACTCCTCTTTTTGAATCTTAAAATTTGACTCATAATTAGATCTAATTCTAGCTAATAGTTAAATGGCTTTTGCACACGGCCAATTTTTAAAAGATGAAACTATGAGAAAAAAGCAATGTTAATAAAGTCAAAATGAGGTTGAAGAATGAATGGTTGCCAAGGACAACTCTGCACCCGATACATTTTTGTTATTCCTTACGTAACGAAAATTTTTATACATTCGATTCTGAGTGCACTTTTGCTACTGGAGCAATTACGTAATTCTCGGCATCTGCATCACTTACGCGACCGATAATCTTCAGTCATAGTAGGAGCGTCTGTAACAGATAAGATAAGATAAGATTACCGAGTATTTCCGAGTATACGAAAATTGGCCGATACCGAGTTGCCGAATCCCGTATCGGTTCAGCCCTACAATAAATCAAGCCATCCCCAAACAATCACCAACCAATGCGTCTAAACTTGCATAAACAAACTCATAGTCTGAAGAAGCTAATCGCATCACCAGCGCTCCATAAAGCCATTAGGTCGCATCATGCTCTTATGTTTTATGCTGTTTTATGTTCTGTTTAGTGCCACCAGGGCCGCCAGCCACCCGAAACTGTAGGAAAAAGTCCATGACCTGAAACGTTTTGTAAATGTTTGCCTATGACTGCTGAAAAGTCTGGGATGTCTGAAACAAAACGTAACATTGTACAATTACTTCTGTAGTTTGTCTTCACCTTGTGTACTCGAAACATGACACGTCCTTATTGGAATTAAAGTAACAAATTAACGTGTGCTGAAAAATCTCATAAACGTATCATCTATTTGATGTGCTAAAAGATAATACAATATTTGAACTCCACACACATACACTCAAACACACACACACACACACACACACAAGCTTACACCACACACACATACAAGCTTACACCACACACATGCACAGTCATGTCATACAAGAAACCCGTGCGTTTAATAACATCTAAATAATTACAAACCGCTGATCCATACAATGAAGAAAAACACGTACCCCTCGACCTAACAAATTAGCATGACACTGGGCCGTATCAGTTACAACACGTCAACAGGGGTGGAAGGCTCGCTGCTGGTGGACGGTATCAAACAGGCAGGAGATAGACAATTCAATGGCAGCTGTGCGCGATCAAAGGGGAACATTCAGCACTGGGCTAGCCGGCTTGCTTTAATGGCAGAGAACTGTTCTGGGTGGACTGGATAAAGCGGCAGTTTGTAAATCACGCGTCTGTTAAATCGGCGGGACGTTTATTTATGAACTGTTCATGCGACAGTGACTTGCAGGGTCAGAATGGTGTACGGTTCATTAGAAAAACAAGAAGCCACTTGGCGTGACGTCACGTCTAATGACCGACAAAGTACATAGTGGATCAAGAATGTATATTTTTGTTTAACATGGACAATATTTAAAAATACAACTCTAGAATCAGTGGCGTAGCGAAAGGGGGGCAAAGGGGGCAAATGACCCGGGCGCACTTGGCTAGGGGTGGCAAATTCCTTCTCGTGAATTAGTTTTTAACAGGGAAAATTTTACAAGAAAGTGGAGCTCTTTATCGAAATAAAAGTCAAATCTGAAATTAATATAGAAATAAATCAAACTATCCTAAAGTATTTGAGCGTTTCTTCTGCCAAAACTTCAAACTCCTTATTGTCTATAAATTATTTTGATAATGATGCTAATGTACTGAAAAACAAAAAGCTTATTTAGCATGAGAAGGTGACAGAATAATAATAATAATAATAATAATAAAATGATAATTTATATAGCGCTGTATCCCAGCAAGGAGCCAGGCTCACAGCGCTTTACATGGAAATAACATAACAATACATATATTAATAAAAGAAACATTCATATCATACTAACAACATAAATGACAATACGTTATACATCAGCTACGTTAATCATTTAAAGAACTGTTGTTTCATTAATTTTGAAAATAAATTTTAAAAAGTTGCGTCTTAAGTGCAGTCTTGAATGACTTAGCAGTTGAAATACTACAGATGTGTAATGGAAGAGAATTCCATTGTTTGGCTGCACAAAAAGAGAATGACCTTTCGCCAAATGTTTTAGTTCTTGTCTTATGAACACAGAGAATGCGTGTATCTGCAGAAGAGCGTAGCTGACGCCTTGGTGAGTAGACTGACAAAAGTTCAGTAAGATATGAAGGGCATGAGTCAGAAAAGAAGTTGTGACACAGAACGGCCAGTTTGTAATCAATTCGGGCTTGTATGGGTAGCCAATGAAGTGAGTAAAGTAGCGGAGTAACATGGTCATGTTTTTTTGCCTTTAGAACTAATCTGACAGCTGAATTTTGAACTCTCTGTAGTTTTTCAATGCATTGTTTTGGCGCACCTGACAGAAGAGAATTGCAGTAATCAATACGAGCTAGAACAAGAGCACAGACTAGAGTTTTTGTTGCACTATCTGTTAAGTAATGACGGATTGAACTGATCTGACGAATGGCAGTATAGGCAGAGCGACAGATGTGATTGATGAAGTTGTTGGTAGACATGTTGTCAGAAATAATGTAGCCAAGATTCCTGGTCGATGTTGTGAACAGTATATCAGAACTAGCCACCTGAATAGAATCCCTCGTTGTAAATTAACATCTAAAATTTAAAAAAAACTTTTTATAAAATAAAGTTTAATAAAAGAAACGAAAGCCGAGATAAAAAAACCTAAAGAAATAAAGAAACTATATAAAAATACATTAATGCTTCTAATGCCAAAACTTCAAACTCCATAATGAATCTTAAAAATTCTGATATTAATGCTACTGAGCTGAAGAAATACGAATGCTTCAAGATATGAAAATTACGAAAGACTGCTCAATACATTTTTTGTTCCAAGATACGAAAAAAATTCAAGACACGAAAACGCGCAAATACGTTATTGGAAGTAACGTGACGTTATTCAATGCGCAACAAGCAGTTCTGCTCTCCTATTGGTCGTTTCTAGCTGCTGTGTCGGAGCTGTGTGTTTGTGCGTGTCACGCACGCTTTCTTTACTTTGTAGTTGGTGTGGCGTTAGTGTTCTAAATTCCTGAATATTTGCGTGAAATCTGTATAAAATCTTATTTTAATGGCCATGGGTTCACATATATTAATTTTTAATCGTCGCACTCAAAAGTTAGCGGTTCTTATCTTATCTTAGATATACAGACGCTCCTTCTATGCAGAAGATAATTGCGTCCACAGACCATAACAGATGATCTGTTGGCAAGTGATGTAGCGGTCACAGGCCACGGCTATAGGGGTTCCACGCATTACCCCAGCCGCCTAACTATTGTCTAGTTAGGTACCCATTCGGAGCTGGGTGACTCGGGGACTCATCAGGCCCCGAGAACAAATACACACCTTCGTGTGGATTCGAACTCGTGACCATCGGTATGACAGCCGAGAGTGCTACCTCTCGGTTCACATGTGTATACACATTATTTTTCATTTATTTTATTGTTTCCATTGTTTTATTAGTATTTATTTATTTATTTATTTGATTTATAATGTGTACTTTTAATGATTGAATAATCCTTCTTTGTATTTCTATAGTTCTCAATTATATTTTCAATTTTTAGGGTTGTTTCTGTGTGGCTTGTAACAATTAGGTAATTTACATATACAACTTACTTCAAGATACGAAAAAGCCAAGATATGAAATTCACCGCGGAATGGATTAATTTCGTATCTCGGGGTACCACTGTATTTATAGCAAAACATATTGTTTTTTAAAATATGTTTATTAAACAATTCCAAACAATAAAAACAACAAAACCTCAACTTTTTTGAAGCCACAAAGATCGGAGATTTGGTAGTGTGACAGTAGGGGCCGCACGCCTGTATGGGCCCCATGCCTGAAGGGTCCGCGTGCCTGTAGGGGCCGAACGCTTCTATGGTCATAACGCTGACCATTTAGTTAGTGAAGCTTGAAATATTTTTTACCTACTGAAACTTGCTTTTAAAAATACATAGGAAAAATGTTTTCATTCTTTTTTGTCAATGTTTACAAGTTTGACATTTAATATAATATAATGGTGTAAATGTAAATTCTCTGAGCCTCTAAAATAACCAAGACTGACAACACGAATCTGTGATCTACTTACAGTTTGTGGGAATTAGAGCTACATAGTTCGATTATTTTGTTTCTGAGAAACCTAAAATATTTAAAGTATCATTATACGATAAAATCAAAGGTATTTTTGTTTACTGTTTTTCCTTTTTTTTTTTCTTTCTCTTCTTCTTTTTTTGGTCCCTCTTCTTTTCTTAATTTCAAGTCACAGTTTATTTTTCTGACCTCAGGTCTCCTATTATTGGGCCATTAAAATTGACCATAGATTTCTATCAATTAGATTTGTCCATGTGTACAACTATTGATTCACGGCCTCGCAGAATAAGAAAAAGTTTCTTTTTGTTTCAGACCACTTACGTATTAAGAAATTATATCCAAATAATCTGTAATATTGTGTTGATAAATAATTAATTGTATCGGCTAATACCTACAATTAAACTTCATCAAAGCGGCATCACATTAAATTACAGTTGATATTATTGAATGTTGTATATTTTTGTATTATTGATTCATTTTTATTATTTTGCAACAGATGTAATTTTAATTGCATTTTAACATTTATATTTATTGTAATTTTGTGTAAAATTCGGACTAGGAAGATGACCACAGGCAGAACTTTTGTCCAGAGCATACAATGTTTGAGAGGCTATGCGTAGTAGTTCTTTGAGCTTCTGTAGTTACTGTCAATGTAACTATATCATATTTAACAAAAGGAATCAACAATTAGATTCTGAGGTCTAGATCACAGTCACGGCCTTACGCGGGAGGTCAAGATGAAACTGCCGACCCACAAGTCAGAGAAAGTCACAAAGTCACCGCTAGGAGTCTCCGAGTCACGCTACAGTTCATCTTGCTTAAACTCGCTAAATCCCAAAACAATACTCCACGCCCTGGGTAACCCTCGACTGGTGGCTCGTCCAAACATAAAACAACAAACAGAAACCTCGCTGGGAACACACGAAACCTCGCCAAAAATACGGGAAATACTTTGAAGGGTTCAAACTTCAAAAACTACAATCCGGCCGCATTGTTCGGAACTAATTGAATTCTTTGCCCCAGAAAACCGATCCGAAACTGATAGACGCACGCCGCAGTTTTACCTATTCAACGTTTGAGATTGAATTTGGAAATGCTATTAGCAGCTCATTCCTGCTAGGGGCCCTGTCTGCTGGAGTGTATCGCTTCCAATTCAACGTTGGCGACAAACCGGGAGCCCACGGTGCACCTAACAAGCCAAGGTTTCTTGTTTCAGACTAGATACCACCCAAGTAAGTTAGGACAAAGAGTAGCGGGCTAGTCGAACGAGAGCGATGGCGAAGGCTACCTCTAGAGTGTCTGTGCCCCACTGAGGAGTATTAAGGCTACCTCTAGAGTGTATGTGCCCCACTGAGGAGTGTTAAGGCTACCTCTAGAGTGTCTGTGCCCCACTGAGGAGTGTTAAGGCTACCTCTAGAGTGTATGTGCCCCACTGAGGAGTGTTAAGGCTACCTCTAGAGTGTATGTGCCCCACTGAGGAGTGTTAAGGCTACCTCTAGAGTGTCTGTGCCCCACTGAGGAGTATTAAGGCTACCTCTGGAGTGTCTGTGCCCCACTGAGGAGTGTTAAGGCTACCTCTAGAGTGTCTGTGCCCCACTGAGGAGTATTAAGGCTACCTCTAGAGTGTCTGTGCCCCACTGAGGAGTGTTAGGGCTACCTCTAGAGTGTCTGTGCCCCACTGAGGAGTGTTAAGGCTACCTCTAGAGTGTATGTGCCCCACTGAGGAGTGTTAAGGCTACCTCTGGAGTGTCTGTGCCCCACTGAGGAGTGTAAAGGCTACCTCTGGAGTGTCTGTGCCCCACTGAGGAGTGTTAAGACTACCTCTGGAGTGTCTGTGCCCCACTGAGGAGTGTTAAGGCTACTTCTAGAGTGTATGTGCCCCACTGAGGAGTGTTAAGGCTACCTCTAGAGTGTATGTGCCCCACTGAGGAGTGTTAAGGCTACCTCTAGAGTGTCTGTGCCCCACTGAGGAGTATTAAGGCTACCTCTAGAGTATATGTGCCCCACTGAGGAGTGTTAAGGCTACCTCTAGAGTGTCTGTGCCCCACTGAGGAGTATTAAGGCTACCTCTAGAGTATATGTGCCCCACTGAGGAGTGTTAAGGCTACCTCTAGAGTGTATGTGCCCCACTGAGGAGTATTACGGCTACCTCTAGAGTGTATGTGCCCCACTGAGGAGTGTTAAGGCTACCTCTAGAGTGTATGTGCCCCACTGAGGAGTGTTAAGGCTACCTCAAGAGTGTCTGTGCCCCATTGAGGAGTATTAAGGCTACCTCTAGAGTGTATGTGCCCCACTGTGGAGTGTTAGGGCTACCTCTAGAGTATATGTGCCCCACTGAGGAGTGTTAAGGCTACCTCTAGAGTGCCTGTGCCCCACTGAGGAGTGTTAAGGCTACCTCTAGAGCAGGGATGCCCAAACTTTTTGCATGGCGGGCCATATTCCTTTATGCAAAGATATTCGCGGGCCGGGTTAAAATAATAATATAAAAATGACATAGTATGATGAGTTTTTATTGTAAAATTTTAATGTGAATGGTGAAACTGAGATCTTGAATAAATAGGTGAGGTCAGGCTCAATGCCACTGGTTTTGATACGTATGATATCACGTAGTTGAGAGTCACTATTCTCGTCCTCACACAGATCTTGTTAAAATTCATAACTGAAAATGTCCGCTTACGTAAGTATGTCGAGCCAAACAAGCTAAGCATTTTTTTAAAACAAATGTTCGAATTCCTTTTAATCTCTTTAACTGAAGCTCACTGTAAAAGTCAAAGAGAAGAATTTGTCTGCTGCGACATTCAGCATCAGTTTGCAGCTCAATGATTTCCAGCTGCAGATTGCCGCAGTATTATCAAAATCTACAGAGAAATATGAAAATTTAACAAAAACAACCATGTTTATCTTTTCAATAATTATTAAGTCATGAAGGCGTCTTTGAAATTCATCAGCCAAGGATGTGATATCTGCATCATACCTATGCATTTGCCTATTGAAGCTTCTTTCTGGTAAACTTGTCATGATTTCCTGCAGTGAGGGGAAATGTGTGGTATTAGGCTGCATTTGAAAAAGTTGCCTTTGAAAAAGTTGCAGCTTGTTCCCAAAGTCCTTGACATGTGAATATAATTGGCTTACCACTGCATTGTGCCCTTGGAGAATTGTGTTAAGAAGGTTTATATGTCTTTTCACATCAACCGAAAA
>MUZC01000143.1:112839-134347 GCA_002072015.1 Radix auricularia
TCTTTATGAATGATACAGTGAAGTTTAAAAACTTTGCCAGCCTGACTAAGCTGACTTTGTAACAGACAAGTTTTGCTTGTCAACTGTGCTCACGAGTCATGGCGATAGCCATCAGTAATAAATAAATATATCGTTTACTTGGTAATTTAACGTCACAGACAGCAGAACAAACAGAACCAAATACATTTGTTCCCCTTGTCAGTCTTTAAGACTGAAGTCTAGTAATTGGTAAACAATACAATGTTATCTACTTTTGCCATCCTTTGACGTAATCAAAACGGTAAAACTTGTCGACTTTTCTTATATTTAATGTTGTTAAAAAATAATACGTCAGTTAATTAATTATTTCATATGAGGCCGCGGGCCAGCAAAAATTGCTTCGCGGGCCGGTTTTGGCCCACGGGCCGGACTTTGGGCATCCCTACTCTAGAGTGTCTGTGCCCCACTGAGGAGTGTTAAGGCTACCTCTAAAATCTCAGTTCCTTATTAAGAGTGTTAAGGCTACCTCTGGAGTGTCGGTTCCCTACTAAGTAGTGCGAAGGCTACCTCTGAAGTGTTGGTGCCCAATTAAGAAGTGATAAAGCTACCCTTATAGTGTGAGTGCTCCAATAAGGGGTATTAAAGCTATCTCTAGAGCAAGGGTCGGAAAACCATGGCTCACGAGCCAGATGTGGCTCTATTAATGGCTGCATCTTGCTATCAGACAAATGTTCGATTATTTTAACAAAAGTTTATTCAGACTCCCTTTATCTACATTTAACTGCGTATTAAAAAACAGCCCAAGCAATGCTATTAAAAAGAATTCAGAGACATAATTATTGCACTTTTAATATTGAAATAACACAAATTGCACACATTGACTTGAATTTTTTAATCCTTTATATTAACTTGGGGCGTCTGCTGCCTTGCTTGCCAATTTTTAACCCACTTCCTCGTAAGCTAGTGAGCTGAAATTTTGCAGGCAAACTCGTGCTGATGATGGAAATAATGTATCGAAAGTTCAGATAGATCAAATATACTGTAATTAAATTAATGAATTTTTAGTTTTCTCTATTTATCTCTAAGTAGCATGTAAATTTTTGTGCTAGAGTATCGCGGTGCGCATTTTATTGAACGTCATTTTTCATACTTTCCTGTTGCGCTTTGTGGTGCGTATTATATTGACGATACTTTTTGAAAATATATTCCCGATCTTTTAATATAAATGCTATTAATTTATAATCTGTCTGGCAGTGCGCACTATGTTAAACATGTTTTTATAACCTTTTTCCCGTGATTAAATCGAGCTGAAATTGAGTATGCAGACTGTACAAGTTGTTTTTTTTTTAATGCATATTCTAGTATATGTCTCACCAGGGTGAGGTAGCATTTTAGTTTTATATCTTTATTACATTTGTAAAAGTTTCTTTTTATAAAACCAAAGGTTTTGTTTGATTTTTAAATAACTTCATTGACATGGAATTCCATGATAGTTTCTCATTTATTATGACTCCTAAGTATTTTGCATCTTAATAAGGGTTGTTGAAGATACCTCTAGAGTTCTATAGAGTTTATACCCACTATGAAATGCTGTAGCTCCTTATTGACGGTTAGCGCCCGCGCCTATGAAGTGTTATGGCTGCCTATGCCCGTAAGTTAGAGAACTAGCTTTAATAACAAGTACTAGATACGACCTGCGGCGTTGCTCAGAGATACTGCAAAGAATGATTGGGGGGGGGGGGGCTGGAGAGAACAGACACAAACGACAGCACGAAGAAATCAGAAGAACGTGATTGAACGTCGGGGGAACCACCAACGCATTGTTGGTCTCCAGACATGTGTACTGTGCGCTGTGGTTAGCTACCTGCCCCCTATCGGGCACCACCCATAAGCTGTGCTTGGCCGGCCCTTGCGAGGGTCATTCGTCATATTTATTTGCTTGTGATTGTTCTGGTGAATTATAAATATGGATAATTTGAGATAATCTAAAATAAATAAGAAACAAACAGGGCAACTCCTTGAAAGAATTAAGTCAAGATTAAATATTATAAGACAAAATGAAAGGCCAAGTGTTTGACTTATGCCGTCATTGGTACATGAACAATTCTTTAACTGACTTTTAAAAAGTGAATGAGTGAATAATGAAAAACTAAATGAAAAAAATATCTTATCGTTGAATTCAGTTTTAAAGCTATAAACATCTTGCATTTGGTAACGTCAGTTAAGGGGGAATAATGTGGGAAGTTGATCCGCCCCAGATGGCAGTTATTTTCTTTGTATATGTTAGGAGTAAAAAAAATTGTTGAAATATAGAATATCTGTAATAGACTTTAAAAGTTTTTCTACCACGGGCGACACTGCTCCTAATTATTTCACTGTGAGGCACACCTCGAAATATTTTCAGGCCCACCCCAAGTAACGGCCGTCCCTCCCCCAATTATTGTCAATCCCTCCCCCAAGTATTGTCAGGCACTCCCCAAGTACTGCCAGGCCCCGCCTCAAGTATAACGTGGGTCCCTTACCGAGCTCCTCCCCAAGTATTGTCAGCGCCTCCCTAAGTATTGTTAATCCCTCCTTAAAGCAATGTTTCCTTTTAGCTGTGCAGTTGTGCGGCCGCGCAGATAGCAGTTTAGAATTACTGGGCAGCCAAATTGGTAAAACATTGCATACAAAATGGATGCCGTGCAACTTTGCACACGAACAAATGAACCTTAGAGTGAACAATGTGACCAAGTATTGTCAGACCTCTAACACATATCTAACTGATGCCGCGCAGCAGTTCAAAGTAACAGCGAAGCTAATTTTTTTTATTTTTTTTTTTGGGGGGGGGGAAATTGCAAAGAAATAGAGGCTGTGAAACTTGAGACACGAGTTTGTGTACCTTGCACATGGACCAACGAAAGTTAGATGGGAAATCGCTGTCCAAGTATAGAGTGAGACCCTCCCCCTAAGAAATGTCAGGTTATCCTCCAAGTACTGTCAAACCCTTCCCAATTAGAAAGCGATGCCTTCCTTTCGTTTTTATCTCACCAACTGTTACTGTCTTCTCCTCCAAAGTTCATGCAAGCATTCAACACAACCAGCAGGGATCAACATTACATAATATCTTGTGACAATCATATTTTGGGATCGTTACCTTAAATCTTTACAATGTCCAAAGTTGGATTTAGGGGAATGTGCTGAGTGATTAAAAAAAAATGGCAAGTAATCCTGAAATGGCTTTAGTTAATAAAATAAAAAAAGCATCAAACAAGTAATTTTTTTTTAAATTCTAAGATAGATGTCGTTGTAACTGTTGCTGCTAATGATGCTTTAAGTACGATTCTTACAAACTATTGACGCGATCTGTGGCAATTATATTGAGATCAAATCTAAGCATTCGTGTGTCACCTGTACAGTGCCAAAGGTAGATGTATATGAGTGAGTGTGTGTGTTTCCACCAGTGGCGTCGCTAGGGGGTGCGGTGGGGGCGGGCCGCCCCGGGTGACACCATTAGAGGGGTGACACCAGACTTTAAAATTCTTTATATTCCCGTTATTTTTCACTGGAAAACTCGGAAGAGTTCTATGGGTTAAATCATGAGGGGGTGACACCAAAAGCTACCGCCCAGGGTGACACCATGAGCTACCGCCCCGGGTGACACCAAACCTAGTGACGCCTCTGGTTTCCACTGATCGACCTACGGTTGAAACAAAGAAATTAGGTTGATCTTAAGCGCACCGGGAAACATGTTCCAAAAAACCCTTGTCCGATGTCTGTTAGCTGTTTGCCCAACTTAGCCCCCCCCCCCACTCTCAATGAACACTTCTAGTGATCTAAACCAATGTCAAATGAAAATGAGACATTTTTCTAATAGGTTAATATCCCTCTTGGCTTAAGTTAAGATAATGAGATATAAGCCTCCGTCCTTCAAACCCACCCCCCCCCAACGAACGGGGATCAGCCCCGGGGCGAGAATGTCATATGAGGGATCTGAAGGAGCCAGGTAATGAGTTGGTTTTGACAACTCAGCCGTCACAAGGCTTGCAGTGTTCCAGGTCTATAGGGAGTGGGGGAGAGGGGGGTTGGAGGGATAAATTGTCAAGTGGTGGGCCGGTCAAGAGGGGACTGTGTTTAAAATGTGTTCAATAAAATAGCTGAAAATGATTCCTTTGAGGGATGACTGTACTAAGGAATAGCTTGGTTGAGATATCTTCTAGGTGTAGCTTCTTAGCTCTGTTGTTCTTGAAAACATCTTCTAAATTTGGTTTATTGGCACTGTTCTTGTTGAAATTTCTTCTAAATTTGGTTTATTGGCACTGTTCTTGTTGAAATATCTTCTAAATTTGGTTAAATAGCTCTGTTTTTAGTTGAAGATATTTTCTACAATTTGTTTATTTTTTTCAGTTCTAGTTGAAAATATCTTCTAAACTTGGTTAAATGGCTCTATACTTGAAAATATCTTCTAAATTATGTTTATTTTTCTCTTTCTAGTTGAAAATATCCTCTAAAAGTAGTAAATTGGCTCTGTTCTAGTGAAAATAAAACAGTGACTTGCCTTTTTTCGCCCTGCTCTTCTTCATCGATCTATAGACACTTTCTATTGTTGATGGGTGACATCATTGATGTATCATTGATGAATGAATCTATCATTGATGCAAATATGTTTATAATGAACAAAGGAGAATCATTGTATGACAGTCACCAATGTAGATTATTTGTTTTTCTCAAAACCTTTTTAAAATTTATAATTTAGGTGTTGATTTCTCAGTGCCAAACTCACTGCATTAACTTTATTATGTTAGAGACATATTTTGTTACTACCAACTGGGATTGCAAAAGTTTAATTATTATATGAGTTAAGTCAATGGTTGTACCTGGTTGCTAGTGCCTGTTGTGACGTCACTAAAAGATTGATCAGAACATTCCTTGAATATATGGCTGTCGAAGATATGTTATTGAGTCTTATTGCGCACCAAATATTTGTTATGGCGCACTGCACAAGTTTGTGTATTTTACTCGTCAGTCACCGTTTGATGGTATTTGACTTACACATACATCTTAAGATTATTGCATCCTACGCTCATCTAAGGTTTGTGTCTAGGCTAGTCCTGCATTCCAAGTAGAGTTTTAAATTTTCATAAAGTGTTGATTTTCCTGATTTCTTCAATCTACAAATTCCACTCCCAAATTCCGGACGAAAAGAACGAGAATTTGTATCTGTTTGTCCTTGTATAAGGAATAAGAAAAGTGTTTTTTATCCTTCTGTCTATCTGAGGGTTGTATTAAGTTTTCTTTTGTGTTGTATTTCTAAATTAGAATTAATTGTCCTATGTAAACTTACTATTTTACTCTTGATTCTTTTATCCTCTATTGCTTCAAGATTTAATGATTTTATGAATAGTGTTATTCTTATCAGTTTTGATTATTCTCCAGTAAGGAATCTAGCAGCTCTTTTTTTTTCATTTTGTTCTAATGTATCCATGTTTTCTTTGGTTGATGGTCTCCATACAGAAGATGGATATTCTTATACAGGTCTTAACAAAGTAAGGTAGCATTTTAGTTTTATGTTTTTTATTATATCTGTAAACGTTTATTTTCGTGATGAGATTTTCTGGTGCTGTCACGACATCTCAGCTGCTAATCGGTTGCCAGTGGTAGTAAGGGCTGCTCATGAGACCAGTGGCGTCACTAGGGGGTGCGATGGAGGTGGGGCGCCCCGGGTGACACCATCATGGGGGGTGACACCAAAATCTAAAATGTTACTGTGAACGGTTCGATGTTTGAAAAAGAGACAACTTTTTGTTTTTTGTTGTTTTGTTTTTTTTTAATTTGCACCTAGAAAAAAAAATACAATGAAAGGGGCAGATCATAAAAAGGGGCAGATCATAAAAGACGTCACGCGATTTTGGCCGATTTTAGACCAGCCCCACACCTTCCCAGGCGCATGACGTTAAACGCGAAAACTTATTAATAAAAAATATCAGTTAACATGCAATAATAAAACAGTCCCACCAAACTATAATAATACAGATTAGGGGGAAAAAGGAACAGCCGCACAGAAGAGAATTAAAAAGGCTGCACATAAAAAGTCAGTATCTTTTGTTTTAAATGAAATAAAGCCAACTGGGATTTGACATACGGACACCAATGGTGTGACGAAACTCACCTCATTACTCCTTACACCACAGTCGGGGGTAGGCGGGATAAGATTTTTCTCCAAAACATATCAAAAGATGGATTTTCAAAAAAAATCTTTATAGCAAAATATTTATTAAATGTCTTTGAGTTAATATTTTTGTTTTATTTATATTTATTAATGATGCACAAACATGCGTCTCTTTATTCATATAAAGTACCCTATGCAGTGGCGTCACTAGGGGATCGCGTACCGCATCTGGTGAGAGCATCACAAGGGGCGACACCAAATTGTAAAATTCTTTATGTTCCCATTATTTTGAACGGGAAAACACGGAGTACTATGGGTTAAGTCATGATAGGGGTGACACCATGAGCTACCGCCCCGGTTGACACCACCTCCTAGTGACGCCTCTGCGTAAGACTAATGTACCTTCCTGTCACTGCCATTATATATGTGTTGGAATAATGATGCCAACTGAACTTAAAATGGCTGTCTACAAAGACTCTTGTAAGACGACTCACGTTAAGTTTACCTAACAGCCCTACATGACCGTGTGATCAAGTTTGTCGTTTTACAACCAAACCTACTAGGGACGAAAATCCCGTAGCCGTTAGTAATTCCGTACTCCTCCTTTCAGTTTGTCTACTCATTTTGGCCTTCAAAATAGACCAATCTAAAACAAGACTTACATAAAGAGACAAAAGCTGGAGTGGTTATAAAGTATAAATACATGTTAATCAATTATTTGTAACAGCATTTGATTTGTATTGGATGCAGGCATGAGCTTGGGAAAAAATAGAAAATAAACATTTTTAAAATCAATTTAAAATGTGTACTTCAATTGTCGGCATGGCATGGTGTGATAGGGAAAGTCATCTTTGCATTGGCCATCTTCTGAATAAATTAAAAACAATTATAGAGTTTTTAGCGAATGAAATATTCACAAGTGATTAAAAACTTATGTAAGGTTTAAACACTTACACGATACTGGATATAAATCTTAATTAATTAGAAAATTCTCAAAAGAAGAAGTGAAAAATTTGGGGGTTTTAAATTTTTTATTTGTTTGTTTTTAAACGAATACCCAGAAGCTTATCGCTATGGTTGCTAAATATCCCAAGCTATAATTTGGTGAATGCTATCTTATCCTATCATATTGTGTCCTATTAAAATGTATCCTATTATAGTGTATCCTATTTTAATGTATCCCTAAAATATTTTTTTTCAAGCGGGAGGTTCAAGTATATCCCAAAATACCTTCACAAAATGTGTTTCCGCGACACGTCTTCTGTGGCAGACGGCAGTCAGCCAATGAAATGAAGACGCCCTCATCAAGTGCTTGTACATGTCAAAACGTATGTGATGTGGCCTTGTTTAAATTAGGACATATTGGCAGGCTAACTTTACATTTTACATGCGTTAGGAATGGGGGATGGAGGAAACAGTGCTAAGATGTCATCCTCTGCTAACATTTCATGCTTATTTAACCACAATGTTGAGTCCCGTGGAAAAAAATGGAACTTCTTTATGTCAAAACGAGTGGTGATTTGCTATTACATGGGCGTTACAATGAATTCTTTAAAGCTGGTAAAATATTTTGTTACAGGGACTTGTCGGTGCGTTCAAGACCATATTTAACAACGTATGCACACAAAAAATGCTCAGGAAGTTATTTTCAAAAGTTTAATTCGAATGAACTTTAAAAAATTATACTACATCTTACATTCTTTGTACGCTTCTTACATTCTTGGTGCTCTATATTACATTCTTAGTCCTCTATCTTACATTCTTAGTCCTCTATCTTACATTCTTAGTCCTCTAGCTTACATTCTTAGTCCTCTATCTTACATTCTTAGTCCTCTATCTTACATTCTTAGTCCTCTATCTTACATTCTTAGTCCTCTATCTTACATTCGTTTTCCAAAATCTCACTATATTAGTCCTCTATCTTACATTCTTGGTGCTGTATCTTACATTCTTAGTCCTCTATCTTACATTCTTGCTGCTCTATCTTATTATCTTGGTACTCTATACTTACATTCTTGGTGCTCTATCTTATTATCTCGGTACTCTATACTTACATTCTTGGGGCTCTATCTTACATTCTTAGTCCTTTATCTTACATTCTTAGTGCTCTTTCTTACATTCCTTGTCCTCTGTCTTACATTCTTAGTGCTCTATCTTACATTCTTTGTGCTCTTTCTTACATTCCTTGTCCTTTGTCTTACATTATTAGTGCTCTATCTTACATTCTTAGTGCTCTTTCTTACATTTCTTGTCCTCTGTCTTACATTCTTAGTCCTCTATCTTACATTCTTAGTGCTCTTTCTTACATTCCTTGTCCTCTGTCTTACATTCTTAGTCCTCTGTCTTACATTCTTAGTGCTCTATCTTACATTCCTTGTCCTCAATCTTACAATCTTTATCCAGTATCTTCAATTCTTGGTGTTCTATATTACATTCTTACATTATAGGTGCTCTAGCTTACATTCTTAGTGCTCTATCCCACATTCTTAGTGCTCTATCTTACATTCTGTATCCAGTGTCTTCAATTCGTGGTGCTCTATATTACATTCTTAATGCTCTATCTTACATTCTTCTTTGACCACTATCTCACATTCTTTGTTCCTATCTGAAATTATATTATCAGTGCTCTTTAATAAATTTTTGAGGCTTTCTCTCAGATTTTTTGTTCTCTGTCTTACATTATTGTTTGTTTGTCTAACATCATCTCACCATAAGCCCGTTATATTTTATATATATTTTATTACAATTACAGTTTTGATATTTTTTCAGTTCGCGTTTCAATGTCAAGTGTTTAACATCATGACTCTAATATGGAACCTCTCTGCTTTAAAAAAAAAAAAAATTGCCATGACTCAAATATTTTTTCTATTATTGCATAACTGCGTGTATCCAACGTCAGCATTCTCACATCTATCATCTGATATTTCTTCTGTAGGGAAAGAATCTAAGACAAGATCCCTAGATTCCATCACCACCCACGATGTATCAGACAGATGCAAGCGCCCTAACTCGACCCCGGCTTCCTGTTTGCACGTACCTTTTTTTCCCTTAAAGACCCTCTTACTTATACTTCAAAACTGTGGCAGTCGACAAATAAATTATTTAAAGATAAGGCATGCGGTGAGGCCGGGGCGCCAAGTTCAGTCACAAGTCCCACCCCCTCCTGGTGTGACACTTGTAGAGATTGATGCCCCATTCACGAGAGCTCCTCCTCCACCTCTCTCGTTCTCTTCTCTCTCTCTCTCTTTCTCTCTCGCTCTCTCTCTCTCTCTCTCTCTGTGTGTGTGTGTGTGTGTGTGTGTGTGTGTGTGTGTGTGTGTGTGTGTGTGTGTGTGTGTGTGTGTGTGTCTACATTTATTGTTTTCGCCCTTCAGTGCCCCAAAGCAAACAGTTTAGACCAGTAAACCACACACATAAAAATTCGATGCCGGTAATCGCTTCAGGGAGAAAAACATATTTCCACAGCACATTCCTCCACTCCCATTCCCCCTCACCTTGTGAGGTGTGCAGGCGGTTTATCCAAACCTGAACGATGTTCCAATGCAGATAGAGCGAGACCGCGAGGAAAACATGGCTGATTTCTATCTGTGCCCCGGATCAACATTGGTGGGAGATCATCGGACCAACAAAAAGGCTTTCAATTAACTCCAGCCTGAAACTCCGAGCGTTTGGATCCGAGCTGAATAGATAAACAGTGCGATACTGTGGCCTGGGAGCTCTGGCACGCACGGTGGCATTCAGGTGGCATTGAGGTGTCATCATAGCTTGCCATTCGGGACGCGGCTACAAGAGGCACTCGGGCCCCCTTCAACAAGCCCTCATTCCCGGGCCCCGCCTCACCGCCCAGACTGAGAAAGATTAGAGCGGGTGGTTGTAAAGTGGTGTGGACTAAAGACCCAGGTAAGAA
Source organism: Radix auricularia (assembly GCA_002072015.1). Taxonomy (NCBI): domain Eukaryota; kingdom Metazoa; phylum Mollusca; class Gastropoda; family Lymnaeidae; genus Radix; species Radix auricularia. The sequence continues at coordinate 122,874 of MUZC01000143.1, forward strand.
GCGGGCCAGCATTATTCCTCCCTTGAAATGTCGGCATTATGCACAGAGGTTATGCTGTCAGCTGACTTCCCTAAACTTCAATAGAAAGGAAAGGAAGAGGGGGAGTAGCGCTAATGTTTTTGACAAGTGAGTTAAATGCTCGCCTGTAATTGTGTATTTAGATCAACTGAGCTTAAGGATTTGAGGTTTTTTTCAACGTTCATACCTACTTGAAGGATCCTATTTTTTTAAATATCTGGATAGCTAAAGGTGCTGTGAAAATTCACAAGTAGAGATTCCGTCTTTAAAAGGAATATATAAACATTAGCATGAATAAAGAAGGGATTAATACCCAGACATAATTCTAAATAAGTTAAAACGTCTTGCTTTTTTTATCAAACACATATTGAAACTATGTTAGAAAAAAAAGTCACACATCTTTCTTATTTTTTGTCACACTAAATAAAGCGTTTCTTCTATTGGACGCTATTTTTTATTTAAAAAGGGTAAGGGGACAATTGAAATCTATGACAAACCACACACAATAGTTTACTTAAAGCCGCAAGCAAACATTTTAGAGAGCTTTGGTCTGGAAATGTCAAATCGAAACAAGCCTCAATTGAGGCCCAGAAATGTCGTCTTTAAAATACATAATTTGTTGACATTTTGGATTTTTTTTCAGGCTTTTGAGACCTGCAATTAACTTCGTAGAAGACCACATGTGGCCCGCGGGCCATAGTTTGTCACCCTGGCCAAGAAATTCGAACTTTGTGTTTGTGTGTGTGTCTGTGTGTCTGTTATTTGTTATTTTTTTTAAAAAATATATGAATCAGATTCGTTCTGTCAGAGTCTTGAAAACAAAAAGACAGGAGTTTCTTTTAGTTGCTGCCCTATTTTGTACAAGTAGTTTGATTTAACTATAAAATAATTTAACAAAATTGTGAAGAAAAAAATAATTGATTGAAGATAAACCCGATTTTAAAGGAATTTAAAGAGATCTCAAAAAGATTATTTTTTTTGTACTAAGCATTTATTGCGTTCACGACTGATCTACAGTCATATAGATCAGTGGTCCTTAAACATTTTATTGCCACGGAAGGTTATCATTTTGTCATTTTACCGCGACCACTGATAAAAAGGGGAGGCGGTGGTGGAGTTTGATTTTTCGTATTTAAATTGCTTTGATTTTAAATTTTTAATTTCTTTGTTTTTTTTAACTTAAACATACCTTCAAAGTAAACACAGTTACACCAAAAATGAATGTTAAGGGATTGAACATTTTAACACACAGGAACGGTAATGCAATGAGAACTTGGAGCGCGTTCTTCAGCAAGTATGTGGTTCCATCGGGGTAATCGAAGACAATCTATGGCAGATTAAGGGGGGGGGGCTTAGCGGGCTAAAGCCAGGGGCCCCCGACTATTTGGGGGCCCCCAAACTTTTTATATTTTATAATAAAAATGTACAAATGTTTGCACGAACCCTTGAAAATATAATAAATTAAATAAATTTATAAATATCTATACAACTGATCGCGATTCAGTCTTGATAATCGAAAAAACTTGATTTAATTGGTTCACTTAGAGAACATAGTATAAAATATAGTTTGTTTTGTTTTTTTTTAATTGCTAATTTTAGACAAGCTCCGCTGGCCGTGTGGAGAGAGCACAAGCGTGGGATGCAACCGGTGTCGGGTTCAATTCCCAGCAGTGGAAAATTAAAATTTTCTTTTCATACTCAATTGTAACATACCGCAAACACTTCAAACAGTTATTTCTTCGTGTTCGTTTATTATTTTTTTTTCATTATTAATATTTAGTTACAGTCATATATTATCTGTTAACAATCATTTTATTTTAAGGGACGCTGGCTGGATAGGGCCCCCGTTTGATTGCAGCCTGGGGCTCCGTGCAGTCTTAATCCGCCCCCGAAAAGACAATGATACTGTAAGTGTTCATAATTAATTATTATTATTATTTAATAGATGCCAATGCAGAAAACCTCTCTTCACACAGATAGGATTTCGAAATTGGCATAGAGATTTTCAATATTGTGGTGGCGATCTTAGGATATTCCGTCATTATGACTTTAATCCAGGAAATTTTCAGAGTTGTTCGAAAATAGTTTAAGGCTGACTTCATTTGTATTCTCTAGCGGTTAATTTTTTATATTTTTTTTTTTACACTGACTTGCAGGATTCTCCTGGTTTGTTGGAACTATTTCCGACCATTTGTGTGTGTCTTTTATTATTGGGGTGGCATTTGAAATCTTTTAAAAGCCAAGAAATGTGATTGTGCGCCAACTGGGAGAATTAATGGTCAATCTAAATCTCGCCTAAAAATATCCGCTAATGTTTGAAACATATCCAAAAGGACTCTGTTCACGCGCCGTCTCCACAACTCCAGTTTGGCTTTAAATGCAGCTGATTTGTCTGCCAAATTAAAAGCATTTGTCATTTTCCCCTAAAGAGATATTGAGTTCACGGAGCAGGCCGTATGCCACACGGTTAAGCCAGTTTTTGTTTACCTCATATCTTGTCGGTGAAATGTGTTTCAAGCGGTGATTTCTTTTCTTAGAGAAATCTTTTCAGGGTCTCTTGTTATATAATGCTCTGATAGCAATTTTTATCTTGATTACCATCTTTTTCTGCGTAAAAAAGAAGGAATCTGTGATCTGCATCCGTCTACTTACGAATCTGCTCAAACAGACGCGAGTTGAGGGCCTGTTCTTTGATGTGATAAATAACTTAACGACACCCATCGTTTAAATTCCGGTGTCATTTTTTGCCTTGCCGTCATTTCCTGTAGATTTACTTTCATTCTCAACCTCCTTAATCTGACCAGTTAAGTAAGACAGGTGTGCGGTCAGAGCAACAGCTCTGTCTGTGCACATGACGACACAACGGGGTCATTTTAGTTGTCCTGATATTTAACCATCCAGATACCAGATCAGTTATATATATATCCTAAAATCATATTCTTTTGTCTTTACGAGGAAATACAAACCTATCTGTCAGTCCCCAAAAATTGTTTTATCATAAGTCTTTTAAAGAATATGTGTTTCCAGGTGGCATGTAAACTTTTTCCCCCCTTTGTTCTCGTGCAAAGTGCGAGCTTTAAGAATTATATCATTGTGTATGTGTATATACTTGGCAAGATCGATGACGTGGACTCCTGCTCCTCTTCCCCCACCTTTCTCCTGGATCTTCTCTCTTAACTCCTAGCCGTGGGGGTGGCTTCCGCAGCTTGAATGCCCTCACGCACCCCGGACTTCCAGAGGGTGCGCTACCCAGCAATGGCTTCTAATATCTACATGTAAGAAAGCCTTGTAAAACTTGATAAAATAAATTGTAAGAAATGAAGTATTTTAGTGAAACTTTTATCTAAAGTTGCGAGTTTTGATGTGACGTCACATTTCTCAAACTCCTTTGTGATGATGTGTGACGAGGTATGTTCGTGTTTGAGACATGACGTCATTTATGGACGGTCCTAACACACAGCCACACATGACCAAACTCAAACGTGTAAAAATATTTATTTAGGCTTGCGGAATTTGACAATTAATCACTAGGTTAATCGTTAAAAACTATAAAATTTAATTTTTTAACGATTAATCGACCCATCACTTACAAATTATTGTAAGTCAAAAAAAAGTTTTTAAAAATAATTCAAAATAGTGGCCGATAAATAATAAATTTCTTTACGAATTATACGAACATTTTGGTTTTAAACAATTTACTGACGGGAATGTTCAAAATGTTGTTAAAGTTTGCCTACAAATGGTTCTAACACTTTGCCTACTTATCAAGCCAAATGAAAAGCGTATTTTAAGCAAATGGCAGTAATGGAGTCTGATTTAGAGACAGAAAATAACGACAGCTCTTCTAATGAATTACTGCATTACAAAATGAGTATGAAAGTTCCTGAATCCATTAACCCTCTACAATGGTGGAAACATAATGAACACCGATATCCGATAATGTCATTCCTTGCCAAGACCGTTGTGTTCATTCCAGTTACCTCAGTTCCATGTGCATGATTGTTGAGCTCAGCTAGCTATATTGTTAATTAGACCCGCTCATCACTTGAACCAAAAAATGTCAACACACTTGTCTTTTTGCGTAGTTGGTTAAAAGATGACATTTAAAGGACACATTCCAGTGTTATTTGATTTTCAACAAGAAGGTTTAATATGTGTTACTTATGACATCATAAATTTTAATTTTTGGCTTTAATCGATATTAACGACTAATTAATACTTAATTGTAAAAAGTTAGCGATTAAATTTAAAGTGATTGTTAACAAATTGTAAAAAGTTAGCGATTAAATTTAAAGTGATTGTTAACAACCCTAATAAATATATAAACACTCAGAAATGTTCTTGTTTGAGAATATATGTTTTCCTGTCTCAAACGTGTTTATCTTTAATTAATTATTTTTAACAAGTTTTGATTTTATTTTTTATTCTTTTGTTGTGTGATATTTTTGGGTTTTTTAATTTTAAAAACATAGAGATGTAATGTAAAAAAACAAAAATAATGAATAACAAAAGTTTCCCCTATTGATATATTATTTTGTGCAGACCTTTTCGTAGCCGTATTTATTAAATAAATATTAACAAGTGGTGTTTATTTTTCAATTTTGTTGATTTATTTTCCTTTCTTTCATCTTATTTGTTTATCTTAGTTCTCCCCGAGTTCCAACACTCGCCCAATATTTGTAGGCGTTTCTTGAGTACTTCATGGAGTATTTATTTAGTGCACAAAAGTTTATCTTGATCGATTGTAATCACTATTACCCTACATTTTTTGTATCAACATCCCGTTTATAAGTAGCAGCCTTTTGAAATTTCCGTACCAAGCTTTTCTTTGTCTTTTATTCAAACGTATTAAAAAAATTTATTTAACCAACAGTATTTCATTAGCTCGGTACTTCTTTACGGCCATACCCTTTTGTTTATCTAGTGCTTTTCTCTTTAAACGTTCCTATTCATAAATTTCTTTCAAAATTAAATATCCGTGAATTGTATGAAAATGGTTGAGCCCCCCTCCCCCGGGGGCCCACCTACATCTCATTAAGTCACTTGTCCTCAACCAACCACGATAGTCTTTACGTTGCAAACCTGGGAACAGTGTGGGGAGAGAAAGAAGAAAAAAGGTCATTGGAAGGTGTCTTTAGACTCCCTTATTTTTGTTCGTACTTGCTAATTGTTACGGCAAACCATTTGGGGCATGCAGCATTGATACGCCAGCTTGTACCTGGCCATTGAGACGTGGTCTCCGGCACAGCTCAAACCACTTATTTGCACGTGTTTTTGGCCAACACGGTTTTTGTTTGTTCAGCGCGAAAAGAAGCTTGGAGAAGAGAGAAAATCCATAGGGAGCCGTTCATTCTGAAGGGGTGTCAACCTATTGATGTATGGCCAGGGAAAACATATTTCCTGGCAGGAGTGTTTAAAATAAGGGGGGTCGATGTATCGGCTAATGGAGCCGTCCCCACAGTCATGACACGAACGAGAGCTGCCCAAAATAACAGCAGCGGCAAGCGGCAAGCGGTAAGCAGCGACGGAAAACTCAATTAATTCAATTAGAGTTCGCGTCGGGACACAGTTTTCATCATTATACTTTTTTTTCTATTAGAAACCAATTTTATTTTCGATGGGAGATCGACATCTATAACGTCTCTTATAATCCGATTCTCTCTTGCATGTTTGGAAATGTCAGATTTTCAAAGAAGAAAAAATTGTTTAAGCTTCTTGGCCCGCAAATTCCGGTATTATTTTATTATAGTAGATTTTTTTTATAAAAGATCTCAGCGCCGGTCCCTGGCATGCTTCAAATAACCCCCAAGTGTCGCCTGCCCGTGGTTTTCCCCGCCATTGACCATCATTTGTTTAAAACTACTGTTCTCTATTAACTTGTATAATATTAGCTCAAAAAATTGTGTAAATGTGTACTTTCCTTTTCTACTATAGGAAATGAACCACTTTTTTTCTATTTGTTCAAAGACTAACAAACATTCACAGTTAATCTACCAAATACGCATAATCAGAAGGTTCAATATTTTACAGCTTTACACAAGTTTGCTTATGAGTGACAGCTTCAACGGAAGTGACGTTATTTTTTATGGTGTCATTGTGGGCTCCTGCATACTCAACTGTCAAGTTTGGGAACGGACACAAATGTGTGGTTTATCATAAAAGAATATTTATTATATACCCATACATATTAAATTAGGTACTTTACAGTAAAAAGCCGCATGATGTGAAACTAATTTTAATTAATGCTTTAATGAATTGTTGTCCTTTGTATTTTTTTTTTAGCAATATAGACTTTGAGTCCTCGTCTCCAACACCCACCGAAACGGAGATTTGCACAACGCATTTATTTATTTATTTTATATATTTATTTATATATATATATATATTGGGTGGGGGTAGGGGGTGGGAGGTAATTATTATACAGCGAACTTATAGTTACCAGAAATGTTTCGTGCTTGTTTATTTTTTTAAACAGATGGTTGTGGTTGGCAGCATGAGTTAACCAAGTCACCAACATAGTGGCGTCACTAGACTGGTGCGGGGGCGGGACGACCGGGTGACACAATCAGGGGGGTCACACCAAAATTTAAAAATTATACAGTGTACGATTTTATTATTTTAAAAAAGAGACGAAAGTAATTTTTTCACCTAGAAAAAAATTAAAAATTACAATTAAATACGTTAAACGCGAAAACATTAATAAAAAAATATTTGTTGACATTTAAAAATAAAACAGCCCCAACTAACAACAATAAAACAAATTAGATGGGGGTGGGGGTAAAAGAAACAGCCGCACCGGATAGACAATTAAAAACTCTGAAGATGAAAGAGGTGTTTTCTTTTTGTTTCAAACGAAATAAAGTCAATTAGGTTTTGACATACTGGCACCATGGAGTAAACCGGTTGGACGAACACCACCTCACTACTCCCTTCACCAGAGTGAATTTTTTCTTTAAAAAATCAAAAGATGTTTTGTTTGTTTTCTAAAGAGGAAATATATTTATTAAATGTCTTTGAGTTAATAATTTAGTTTTTTATGTATTTATAGGCGTTGTAGCATGCATATATATGTTAATATTATGTACTTTAAGGAACTTAATTGCCTTGAGTGCTTGTAATTTTTTAATTTTTTTTTGGTGGGGGGGGGGGGAATAATATCCACTAAGACGAAAATATTTTCACACGAAAACGTTTCAGTCTTGTCGATTTTGTTTGAAACGATTTTCAATGATAGATCGCTAGCTGTTTACTTTCGGCAGCCGAAGTAAAGTTCTTTTTGAACACTGCCGATCAGAACTGCACCTGTGCAACTGAAGCGACAATTTTTTTAGCGTTGAAAAACGTCTGATCTGATCATTATTTAGCATATTTTTGAAGATATAATCTGCTATATGTAAGTATTTTGTCTACAGTTCTTAATTCCCCATTCTAGCAACAGTAAAGGTAAGTTGTTAAAAGAGGGAAAGATAATAAGAATTTACCTGAATTATTTTTGAGACAAAATGCCACGTTGTACCTTTTCCGGCTTAAATAATTATTGACTTTAATTTTGAAAGTTACAAAAGTTAGGGTGACTCCATCACAAGACTAAAATCCTATATGTTCCCGTTATTTGGCGCTGACAGACTCGGAGGAGGTCTATGGGGTAAGTCGTGAGTGGGTGACTCCATGATCTACCACCCCGGGTGAAACCAACCCTGAAGACGCCTCTGCACCATCCTTAGCTTTGTCAATGTCTTTATGTTTATGTTTTTTATATTAAAACTAATTTTTTAGCCATTTTGATGTAGGCTTGTTATGATAGGCGAAAATGAAAAAAAAATGATTTCGAATTTCCTTTTCCGGGTTTGCTTATCCCAAAAACAAAAATCCCAAAAAAACATAAAAATTATTTTTTTTATCTTCGCATAAATTGATGAAAATATTTTAACGCATTAAAAAAAATAGGGCTGCGGAAATAAAAAAAAATTAAATTTCTCGCTCAAACGTTACACATTGTAAGGATTAAATTATTTTTAACGAATAATCTATGCATCACTTACAAATTATTGGGAGTTAAAAGTGAAACAACAATATTTTTTAAAAACCTTTTGGTTTTAAACTATTGACTGGCGGAATAGTCAAAATGTTGATAAAGTTGGCCTAACATGGTTCTAAATCTTCGCCTACTTATCAAACTAAATGAAAAGCATATTAAACTAATGGCAGTAATGGAGTCTGACTCAGAGACAGAAAATTACGACAGCACTTATGATGAATTACTGCATTACAAAATGGATATGAAAATTCCTGAATCCATTAACCCTCTACAATGGTGGAAAAATTAATGAACACCGATATCCGATAATGTCATTCCTTGCCAAAGCCGTTTTGTGCATACCAGTTACCTCAGTTCCATGTGAATGATTGTTCAGCTTGGCTGGTTATGTTGTCAATTAGTCCCGCTCATCACTTGAACCAAAAAATGTCAACACACTTGTCTTTTTGCGTAGGTGGTTAAAATATGACATATAAAGGAAACATTCCGTGTCATTTAAATTTTGAAAAAGAAGGTTTAATAAATGTTACTTATGACATAATAAATTAAAATTTTTGGCGTTAATCGAAATTAACGATTAATTGATAGTTTTTTCAAAAGGTAACGGTCAAATTAAAATTAATGGTTAAACACCCTTAAAAAATAAAAGAGTTGACTTTATAGTTTTTAAGACATTGGTTTCTTAATAAATAAATAAATATATATATATATATATATATATATATAACCTCTAAATTTTGTGGTCTAATTTTTTAAGCAGAACAATACATTTATTTCATATATCACCAAAAATAAATGAAGATTGCCTTAACATGAACCCTTTAATGGTCAGTGAGTATTAACTTTAAAAATAATTTACTTTTTATCCTTGTTTGTTTCCTTTAATGAGTGACCAATATATACAATGTATATTTACATGAAACGTTGAAGAAAAAAATTATTGTCAAAAAATCTTATTTCCTTTCAAAATAGAAGTCCACGCAAAAATGCTGTAATTTGTTATAAACAAAGTCGGGGAGCTAGAAATAACATTTTCGTCTTTTTCAGAAAATCGCTCATAATACGATGTAGAAACAATATTGCTAATATGATTGAAGGATACAGGTGAATTGGATATAGGTATTTTTTATTTACGACAATTTCAAGTGGACACCGGGAAGTTGGTTAAAACTGAGTTGGACGATAGATGTCACTCTAGGATACGTGATGGTCACTTGGTTGTAGGAAAGTGTTCATTGCTATTGATTGGCGGTAGTTTGCACATACCTCAATTTGATAGGACGCCAAGGGAGAGGTAATCATTGAATTAAAACGGGTCTCACGCGATGAAAATGCCATAGCGTTTTTTTACAGCTCAAATTAAACATAAATTATAACTAAAAACTGTTTGAAAACTATGTAGATATTGTCTAAGAACACGATTTTCTGTGTTCATTTAGACCAGAGTATTCGGTTATCTGTGACAGTTGGGAAAGAACCTCATTTTTCAACTCATTATAAAATTAAAAGGTATTTCTGTTAGTCAGCATTTGCTTTCATTGTCCCTCTGCAACCCCTTATCTCCGCCCCTCTCTTTCACAGACAGACAGACACACACACAAACATGTACACAACGTCAAACGTCCTGCTCCAAACACAAAAATATGTAACATATGCACGAGGACAGTTTCATTTAGTATTGAAACAAACCTAAATCTAAGAAAGAAAAAAAAAGAAAATTATATCTCTGATGTATTATCCTTTCTATTTTGATTTCATAATTTTGTTCTCTTCCCACCATACTCTCTCTGTCTCTTCTTCTCCCTCTCTCTATCTCTCTCATTCTGTCTTTATTCCTCTTTTCCCTTTATTTTCTCTATCTCTCTCTCTCTCTCTCTCTCTCTCTCTCTCTCTCTACTTCATTACCTCCCGACAAAGAAGAGTGTTATTTTTATGGCGAAGGATATGAAATTTCAGAACCGCCAGCTTCTCCAGTTAACTTCCGGCATGCGAGAAATCAAACGTTATCATTACCGGAAGTGCGTCGAATTCTTGGCAACAGGGAAAGCGCCTATTTGGACTGGCCAGAAAAAATGAAGCCCCTGCGACAAATATTTTGGTGGTAAATAAAGTCATCGGCTGCCCACGATAGCGCAATTACAGGGACTCGTAGGCTTGCAAATCAGGACGAGGACTGGGCTATCGGAAGCAATTACCGCGCGAGATGTGGTGGAGAGGCCGGCCATTACCGTGGCCAAATGAGCACCGGTTGGCGAGGGCATCTCACAAGTCATGCCTTGAGCGCGTTGATTTCCTCGAGCACCGTTCTCATCAAAGAATTAGAGGCGAAAGCTTTCTCACTTGACAAGATTTGTCTTGTCCGTTCCCTGGGGACACAAGGCTGGGTCCTCTCGGTTTGACCCCGGTCTGGACATAGGGGGCTGAATGTGAGGAGTTGCCAGAACGGATTGTGTTTGTGCTATCGATCTGACGCAAACTCCGGCCATGTCCTTAATGGAGTCGTCAAATCTAAGTTTGGATCAATCCGTATACTTCCTATTGCGGACGTAGACTTCCTGTACTATATTTAGCATGGCCTAAAAAATCTCACTAAATAAATAAGAGCTCAAATGCAGTGGCGTAGCTAGGGGGGGGGCGGTGGGGGCGGACCACCCCGGGCGGCACTCATCTAAAGGGCGGCATTTGTGGGCATTTATTTTTAAAATGGAGCCATTTCCGAAAGCCGCCTTTTTCTTTTGAAGGGGGGAAACAAAGTTGAAACAAAAATACTTTAAATTTCGAATGTTAATTAACGGATTCACGCAACATCTGTTTGATTACATAGTGGTTGTTATAACTAACTCAAACCCGTTCAAAAAATAAAAATCGCTAAAAAAAATCATGTTAAGCCTGGTCCCTTTTGGAACTCAGGACGTGTTAGCGCATTTTCGTATTATGTATCAGTACTTATGTTAGATATCAGCATTATGTAGTTATCAGTAATTGTGTTTAGATTTTAGACATATTTTTATGTCTTTTCTTGTGTAATGAATATACCTGAAAAAAATTATTTAAAAGTAATCTCTTTACATTTTAAAATTTTTTATTTTCTCTTTAATCTAACTACAAGTCACCACAAATGATGACGTAAAACTCTCTAAACTTTTACACATATTCTAATGACGTCAATAACTTTAACTCTTCAATGCTTGAAAAAACGATGTATTCGACTTCCGGCAATGGCGGCCGTTCCCTGCGCCAGTGTTACCTCTCGATTCGCAATGTTTTTTGGTAGTTTTAACGGGGTTTTTTAACGGATCGAGTAACTGAGTGTTGATGCACAAATGGCAGGTCAGGACATACAAAAAACATATATACATCATGGGTCTAGGACTTATGGATGCTGAGATCTAGGGTGATGACAGACGGACGGACGGAC
>MUZC01000143.1:136095-157901 GCA_002072015.1 Radix auricularia
GGGGGGGATGCCCCCTTGATCTATTAAAGTATATTAAATAGTATAGATTGGAAAATTCTTTAGACAACATTACAATTTTGCTAAGAATATTTTCAACAATTGCTATCAGTGTATCTAGTTGTGAAATGAGCTTCTCCAAAACTCCAGTTAATTAAAAAAATTTAATTTCGTTCCACAAAGACTTGCAATATTGTCTAAAGATTGAACAAGACATTACTATTAATTTAAATTTTGATAACATAATACAAGATTTCACTATTATGAAAGTTAGGTAAGTAAATGTATAAATATTTTTACATACTAATGTAGTATAAAATTTCTTTGTTTATAAAAGAAATCATATATTTATAAATAAAAAATAAAAGCATATTAATTGTTAATAATTTTGGGTGTAAATGTGGAATGTTTTTTGTCTCAAAAACTTTCTTGTGGCCTTTAACAAAAGCATCTTGTATTTTTAAAAATGTGTACTTATAGGTATATCATCTTATTCGGCCTCTTTTTTTAATGCATACATAAATATGGCATGGAATGGTTAACATGTTCCACACATGTTACTTCTACAATGTCCTTCCTTTCAATTACAATTATTTATTAATGTTTATTAATTTATAAAAACCATCATACGATTGACTTGCGTGGCCGTCCTCAAATGACGTCACGCGATTTTGGCTGATAATTCACCCCCTGCCCCCCTGGTCACACGTCATAAATGAGCATATTTCCGATCAATTTTTTTTGTGAATTAAATGTTTTAAAATGTAAGGCTGCACTCTATACACGTAACTTGTGTGAAGCCATGAAATCATATATGAAAGTGAAATTTTTATTTAAATTTGCGCGTTTTGATGTGACTTCAAATGTGTTACACCCTCTCCCCCAACTTGTGTGACGTCATTTGTGGACTCCCCTAAAAGGGCGGAAAAATTGGAGACCGCCCCGGGCGGCAAAAGCTCTAGCTACGCCACTGCTCAAATGTGTTACTTTGACCAACATCTTTCAAGTCGTTGAAACTTCCACATCTCGCATTTGCATTTCTGGAACTTATAGACTGCATACCTTTATTTCAGTTTAGATTTTTTAATAGAATTTTGATTTTAGAGCTATTAATGTTTAACTGTTCACCTTTAGTCCTAAACCAATCTACAGACTTGGGGCAACGGGTTATTGAGAGATTTTGTTATGATAATTTTGCGGATATTTAATTTTAATTCAAGTAAACATAATAGATTTATGATATGCTGCTCAGCATTAGGTTTGTATTAAATCAGAGACGTGCTTAAAATCTAATAGGCATATTTACATTAAAAATGACCCCAAAAATCCCATTTCATCTTTTCCTTTTTACACAGCACTACAACTTCAGATAATGTCCTGTAAATTATGTCTATTTTGGTTTTGTTAAAAATGTTTCCCAAGCATTCAACCTTGATATATTATTTCTGTGGCAACAGCGTTTTACATTTCAATTCTTATTTCATCTCCCCTCCTTACTATCAACTGATTAAGACTGACGGTGATAACCTTTCATCCATGAAACACGGAACCGGGCGTGCAAGTCTTTAAATGGATGATAAAACTGGATCATTTGAAATAAATATGGATTGGAAGTTTTCAATTAATTTGTATATATCTAATCTGAACAAGTTTCTATTATTTATTTGCTAAAATTCACTGCACGGGATAAAAATGTTAATACCATCATAATTAAAACGCCATAAGTCAGTCTTTATTTATAACGTGTTAGTCTTTTTAAAAATATTTGATTTGTTTATAAAATGTTTTTTTCAAATTTAAAAACCATCAAACCGGAAATAAATATTTATTTTTCCTATAGCAACTGACAATCAAATTCAAACGTTTAAAGGGGGAAAATGTAATAACCTCTAAAAGCTTAGAGCAAATGTTTGTGATAATATTTATTGGTTTCCCTCCATGAATGACGCTACTACGCCACTCTGAAGCGTAGAAAGTAATTTTTAATACTCTTTTTTTGGGCACCACTGGTTTAGACGTCGTTTTCTTGTAGAGGGCCATGATGAAATCAAGTCGTTCTGCCGCCCCCCAACTCAATAGACAATCTTCCATTTGTCCTCAGATAGGGTGGACTAGGGGCAAAAAGCCAAAGTGATTGAGCTCCGTGAAGACAGTTTGCATGAATTAAGCGCCACTAAAGAGCAATCCCGTGGAAATATTTCCAGGGATAGAGCGAATTCCGGCCCAGAATTGAAGAAACAATCTCGTTATGTAAATACTCAGAATGGGAATTTCTCGTGGAAAGTCGTTGATTGTTCTGTAAACGTTAGAAAACAGACGGGTAATAAAAGAATTGTCTCTCCTTTCAAGACGCTAAGCGGAAGACATTGAAAGGGAGTGAACTCAGTCACGAAAGTGAGCGAGAGAAAAGGGGAAGAAGTACAGAGATTGAAATTAAAGGATGGCTAACAAAGAAATAGATTATTAAGTGTTAACGTTTACTTTGGGTCTGAATGCTCAGCCTGATGATGGCAACGAAACATGAATTGGTGCATGTGAGTTCTTCTGATTATAGGCAGGCCATTAATAAACCATGAAACTTTTTAGCTAATAAAAATGTTGGTCTGGTAGCGATATATATATTGCTATGGTCTATGTATACTTTCAGCTGAAAGAGACGAGAATCCTAAACATTATTATAATTTTGGTTTTAAAAAAGTAATCATAATTTACCCGTACTCTATAAAGTCAAAGGCCCAAACATGATTCCTACAACGTGACCCGTCAAAACGGCCCCGATATAACAGCCCTGGTCAAAACGGCTCCAGACTAATAGTGTACATTTTAACACAAAATTTAATTGTTATTTTTATTTATTTATTTTTCATCATTTTAACCTTTTGTCAACTTTTTCACAATTAATTTTTTTTTAAATGTGGTCAAATTTTAACATTATTTCATGTGATGTTGTTATATAGTTTCTGGTCAACAGACAATCGTAACTCGTACCATTCCAGTAACTGTTATTAAATTCTTTCTTGTGATGTCATTACTACTGTTTCTGGAGAAGAAACCTGACACTGAATCGGTGACTAAAAATACTAATACAATATTTGATTTTTTTTTTTACTATTAGTCCAGGGCTGTTTTGTCCGGAGTCGTTATGTCGGGGCCCATTTGTCGGGGTCCTTTTGTGCCAGGCCGTTTTGTCGGTGAACCTTCCTACGGGTAGCTAAACAATCAAATCTTTCGCTAATTTTTCTTAAGTTTGAAATATTATAGTCGAGCTCTCAAATTTTTAATTTTTTTAGAAGTAGTTAGTTCCGTTTTCCAGCAGCTGCACCAATTAGAAGTAGTTTCTATTGTGTTTCATCAGTTTCGCGAAACGTTTAAAATTTAACTTTAATATAACTTTGAAAAAGAAGAGTAGATACGAATTCCAAGCCTTTATTTACACGTGTATGGAATGCGTAACAAAGCTACCCCCACCTGTAACAGAAAAGGTGGGGGCCATAAATTACTACACGCATCTAGGGGGAGGAGGGTCAAGAATTTGTGACGATGTGTGACGATGGAGAGGGGGGGTCCGAGAAATCTGACGTCACATCAAATAATCACGCAACTTAAAATTTCCTCTTAATTAATTCATTGCTTGCAATTTATTTGATGATGTTTTAAATAGCGTCATGCTTCTTACGATGAGTACGGCTCGCGAAAATTAATCAAATAAACAAATTGTTTGAAATATTCCCTGTGAAGTACTTTTGACACGAAAAAGCTTGAGAAGTATTTGTCAAAGGATAATAAAATAAAGTTCTGACAAACTACAAGGTATTATCGTAGAAATTTTTCATGAAAATTAACGAGTTCTTGAAATACGCCGACATTATTTAGTTACCAGTTGAGACAGGCCAATGTTTTTTTGTTGTTTTAAAAAACTCTACCTCCTCCCCTTCTCATTCCTTTCTCCCCTCCTATCGCAACCATGTTATAAAAAAAGTGCCGGTCAAAAAAAAAATTAATGTACCTTTTAGTTTTACAAAGATATGTACTGTAATAACAAAATAATTAATGAAAGTTTGGTTTTTTTTTTAAATTTTATATATTTTTTTTATAAATCCGGACAAAACAAAAGGTTGAAAATAATTTGGGATTGATTTATATTTTTTTTTAAGTTAACGATTTGGTGATGTCAAAACTTTTACCACCCGCCCACAGCCACAGGTGAACTTGCTTCAGGAAAGAGGAAAACAGGTCGCCCACGCTTGCGATTTAAAGATGTCTGTCAAAGGGACATGAAAGCAGCCAAAATACATACAAGTGACTGGGAGTGTAAGGCAGAAGACCGATCTACGTGGTGCACAGTTGTCAAAGAGGGCGTCATAGTAGCCGAGGAGCGAAGAATGGAGGAGGCTGCAGACAGAAGAGCTAGGAGAAAGGCCAAAACATTTGGAAGCACAGAACTCGTGTGTAAAAACTGTGGCAAAGACTGTCACTCAAGGATAGGACTGCACAGTCACTCGAGGAAATGCAACCCAACCCAACGGTGATGCACCATCGTCTCGCGAGACGGAAGGATGCCGGATAACAGCCACAGGTGTTTACTCGCCATGCTAAAACATTTAACAAACTCGCGCCAATTTCCTTGTGTTTCTTGTGTAGGCCTAGCAGAAAAACTGATTTTAAAAAGACGTACAAATTTTTCAGTATGCAAATTTTATCAATTAAAAAGTTTCTAACGCCGCCAATTTTCCCTTTAAGGTGCGTGGTTGCGCGGCTACAGTTCTCTGGTCGACGCCACGCAGTGGTTTAGAATAACCGCAGCAAATTGTTCAGTATTTGAAATAATGGATGCTTTGCAACTTTGCTCACGACTTTTTTTTTTTTACTTTGCACACAAACCAATGGATTTTATGGGAAATATTAACCGCCGCCTAGCGGACATTAACATTCAAGCTGCTGGGCCCTATGACCTAACTGAACGAGACGTCATTGTTGTTGACGTTTTGTTTGAACGTTCAGTTTACTGTAGTTTTAGTTTATGGGTATGACGAATGCATTTACAGCAGGAATAAAAGTTTGTAGAGCACAATAGTAGTATGCTGTTAGCCGACTGTTTGCCACTGTGTGGAATGAAGTGCATGGATGGTGGCTAGGTTGCAGTCTGCAGCTGCCACAATCGCGAAAAATATGCGGCATTTTTTTACTAGTACCCACGCAGCTTTTTTCAACAATATTGGCAAGCCTAGTTATGATTAGGGATTTACCGGATTTCGGCTCCGGCTAATCCAGAATCCGTCCATTTTTACAAATCTGGCTCCAGATGCGGCAGAATTTCACTTCTTAAATGCGGTCAAATCCGGCTGGCCAGTAGAGACATAATATCTATACTAATAAAAGGGAAAGCCCTCACTGACTGACTGACTGACTGACAGACTGATTCATCACTAATTCTCCAACTTTCCGTGTAGGTAGGAGCATGAAACTTTGGGAAGTTGTTGATTACTCTCTCACTACGACAATTGCCGAAAAATAATTTTAAAAATCTCACTCTTTTGGGGCCGGGGGCCCAAAAACTTTTATTTTCTACATCACTAATTCTCCAACATTCCGTGAGGGTAGAAGCATCAAACTTTAGGAAGTTGTTGATTATCCTCTTACAACAAGAATTGGATAAAAAGAATTTCGAAATTCACACTCATGGGGGCCGGGGCCCCAAAAATGTTTTTTTTCCCATATATAAGCTATATACTAATTGAAAATCAATAATTCTCCAACTTCCCATGTAGGTAGAAGCATGAAGCTTTGGGAGGTTGTTGAGTACTCTCTCACTACAACAATTGGCGAAAAAAAGAATTTTAAAAATCTCATTCTTGTGGGGCCGGGGGCCCAAAAACTGTTATTTACTTCATCACTAATTCTTCAACATTCCGTGTCGGTAGAAGCATGAAACTCTGGGAGGTTGTTGGGTACACTCTGACTACGAAAATTGGCGTTAAAGAATTTTTAAAATCTCACTCATGTGGGGCCGGGGGCCCAAAAACTTTTTTTTACTACAACACTAATTCTTCAACTTCCCGTGTCGGTAGAAGCAAGAAACTTTGTGAAGTTGTTGGGTACCCTCTTACAAAATAAATTGGCGAAAAAGAATTTTGAAATTCACACTCTTGGGGGCCGGGGCCCCAAATTAGTTTTTTTTTTCCTTATATAAGATATATACTAATTGAAAATAAATAAATCTTCTATTTCCCGTGTAGGTAGAAGCATGAAACTTTAGACATTTTTGAGTACATGCTTCCGACGATAATTGGCAAAAGAAAAACATAAATTTCCCCTTCATGGGGCCTGGGGCACCGAAAACCATTTTTTCATTATATGAGCTATGTATAAATTGAAAATCACCAATTCTCCTATTTCCCGAGTAGGTAGACTCATTAAAGGTTGGAGAATTAATAAATACACTTTCACGATGCTAGCAGGTGAAATATTTTTTTTAAGTATCTCTTACTGGGGGGCTGGGGGCCCAAATTTAAAAACTGAAAATCACTAATTCTCCCATTCCCCATGTAGGTAGAAAGCATGAAACTTGAGGAAATTGTTAAAAACAATCTCCCGATGATAATTGGCGAAAGAGAACGTTAAATTCCCACTCATAGAAATACTGGGGCCCAAAAATAATGGGGACCCACAAAAGTTATTTTTCCCTTAAATGAGCTATTTACAAATTGCAGATCATTAATTCTCCTATTTCCCCTATAGTTAGAAGCAGGAAACTTTGTAAATTTTTTGAGTTCATGCTTGCAATGATAATTTGCAAAAGAGAATGTTAAATTTCCAACTAATGGGGGCCGGGGCCCCCAAAACGTTTTTTTCCTTATATGAGCTATATAAAAATTGAAAATCACAAATTCTCATATTTCCCATATAGGTAGAAGCATGAAACTTTGGAAATTTTTCGAGTAGAAGCTCCCGAAGAAAATATGCAAAAAGAATGCTAGATTTCCCACTAATTGGTACCAGGGGACCAAATATATTTTTTTGTTATTTTAAAAACCGACTTATCACTAATTCTTCAATTTTTCGTGTGGGTAGGAGCATGAAACTTAGGGTAATTGTTAAGTACCCTCTCACGGCGAATTTGGGTGTAACGGAATTTTGAAATACACACTTATGGGGGCCGGGGCCCAAAAAAACTTTTGTTTTCTTATATGAGATTTATAAAAATTGAAAATCACTAATTCTCCTATTTCTCGCGTAGGTAGACTCGTGAAACGTTGGTGAATGGATAATTAAACTTTCACGATGTTAGCAGGTGAAAAATATTTAAAATATCTCTTAATGGGGGCGAGGGGGGCAAAAGTAGTTTTTTTCCTAATATAAACTATATAAAAATTGAACATCAATAATTCTCCCTTTCCCCCTGTAGGTAGAAGCATGAAACTTTGGAAAAATGTTGAGTACAATCTCCCGATGAAAGTTGGCGAAAGGGAATTGTAAATTTCCACTCATAGTTTTTCTCATATTAAAAACCGACTCATCACAAATTCCACAATTCATCGTGCAGGTAAAAACATAAAACTTTTGGGATTTGATGGGTATCCTCTCACGACGAAAATTGACGTAAAATAATTTTAAAATGCACACTCATGAGGGCGGGGCCGAAAAAATGTGTTTTTTCCTTATATGTGCTATATAAAAATTGAAAATCACTAATTCTCTTATTTCCCTAATTCTCTTATTTCCCGAATAGGCAAACGCATGAAAATTTGGGGTTTGTTAAATACACTTCCACGATGGTAGCAGGTGAATAATGATTTAAAATATCCCTTACTGGGGACTGGGGGGCCAAATGTAGTTTTTTACCTAATATTAACTATATAAAAAGTAAAAATCACTAATTCTCCTACTCCCATGTAGGTAGAAGCATGAAAGTTTTGGAAGTTGTTGAGTACCCTCTCACGACGAAAAGTGGGGTAATATAATTTTAAAATTCATACTCATTGGCGCTGGGGCTTCAAAAACGTGTTTTGTCCTAATATGTGCTATGTACAAATTGAAAAGCAGTATTTTTCCTATTTCCAAAATATGTAAACGCTTGAAACTTTGGGGGTTTGTTAAATACACTTCCGTGATGGCAGCAGGTGAAATAATATTTAAAATGTCCCTTGCTGGGCGTCGGGGCCCAAATATAGTTTTTTATACACTCACTCACTCATCACTAACTCTCCAACTTTTCGCAGCAATGCGCGGGGAAATCGCTAGTATATATATACGTCTTCGGGCGGATTTCACTTAATAAATATGACCGAATCCGGCTCCGGTCGGATTTTTTAAATTTGAATCCGGTACACCCCCCAATTACAATATTAAATAAATTGCAAACTTACATTAAGTTTGCAGTACATATTTAAATGTCAAAGAAAATATTTGAAACATACTTATTTTCAATTACTATTTTTGTTTAAATTTTTTAAAAATTATTTTAATTTTTTAATATTTTTTTTTGGGTGGGGGTGGTTAAAGCTTTGTGACGTAATATAAGAGGGGGTCTAAGTTTTTGTGACGAAGTGTGACGGAGGGGGAGTGGGGGTAAAAAATCGGCCAAAACGCGTGTAATTCGTCCTTGACCCCCGTGTCCCACCCAATTGTAGAAGATTGCTTTGTTTCACACCGCTCTGTTTAACGTTTTAACCGAGGTCCTGATTAATATGATCCTAATCGGTTTAATTTAACACGAGGTAACTGTGATATTTTAATTAACATGTTTGAATATCCAGTCCATTCACTGAATAAATAGAACAATGTATCTACATTTGATCTAGGTTTTGTGATGCATGGTAAGATCTGTTTCCCTTCGGTGGTTATATTAATATTTCCTTGTATCTGTTATTACATACACCCTTCACGCCATTAACATTGCGCACAATAAGATTGATATTTTCAAAAGATACGAGTATTTTGGATTCCACCGTTCGATTTCTGGGCGGTCTAAACTCTAAGGTGCCATGTACGTAGATTAATGAGATATTAAATTTGAGCCCCGCAATTTCACATAATAAATTGAATCATAGAGATTGTAGCCCAGCCCAAAAAACAAGTTCTGCCATGCTTGTAAGGTCCTCGGGTCTTATTTTATACTAGCCGATCCGCGTCGTAGCATATGCCGCTAATGATTTAGTGACGGGTGAAGACTTCCTGAAAGACACAGTTGTCCAAATGGGGTGGATTTGGGAAAACGACTGTGAGTGAATGAAAAGATGGAACTCTGGAGAGAGCAACATACAATTGTCCATGACTGAAAACGGGTTTTGGAAAATACAGACATATCTTTTTGAACGTTTGGCCCTGTGCTTAATTATTGTCATGGCAAAGGCTAATCAAACAGAGAGTGGTCTGCGCGTAAAGGTAAAGAGCAAATTTGAATCTGATGGAGTCAAGGATATCCGAGGAATAAGGACAGTTTGTGAGGAAGCAGCTGCGATACACACAGTTGCACATGCCTGGAGAGCGAGGGAGGGCGTCTAAAGTATTCATTTTATGAAATTAATTGTTGAGGATAAATTTTCTGTCACTGAGCACAATGGAAAGCACAAAGTTATTATGCCAATGTCGAGAAACAAAGCTTACAGCCGTGTTGCGAAGTCATGTTAGTTTTTAAAAAGTGGGAAATGAACAGGCATAAACACAAACATTTTTAAAATGTAAAAAGTATTGTCTTAGCTGGGGCTTGAATCTACGACCTTCCGCGTGTTAGGCGAATTTAATAACCACTACACAGCGAAATACACGCTATTCTGTTGTTCTGAAAGAACAAAGTTATTGACCTCAATTGAACGCATTTTTGGCTTGATCTCGATGACCCCCACCCTCTGCATACCTTTTCTTGCCAGCTGATTGGTCGATGGGGATAGACAGCTTGCTTGGTGTCAGGCATTGTTTAACCATGAGGAGAATTATATATTTTATTATTATTTTTTAATTCGGCCTCTGTTGATTTGTTTATTTTTTCAAAAATTCTTAAGTGTTGAGTACGTATGTATTTTTCCCCATTCCAAGCCGTTTTAATTAATAAAGAGTCCGATATTTATTTGTATGAACCAAGAACATGTTTAAACATTATTTGTTGTTGTTGTTATTGTAACTTATTATAATAAAAAATCTTATGAATAAATCGCTTAGTAGAGACATCTCGCAACTAACTCACACATTACAAGAAGAATACACACGCGCGCACATACATTATTATTTTTGTATTTTTTTTAAACTGAGTTTGTTCTAAATTTGTGTGTCAAACGTACTCAGTTTTAATTTTTAATCTCATAAAAAGTGTTGTTGTTTTTTAAAGAATGAATCTAACTTTAGTGTCTACTGTCAAGTTTATCACTTAATGCTGAGACAAAATGCCAGTTGAGTTGAATGTTGGGTGTCCCACTGAACACAGACACCTAGTTGACTCTATAGAAAGCGGATAATGCATCAGTAAAACTTTTCAATTTCAACATGACAGTCTGTCATAACATTGACCTCGGCATTCATACAATGGAATTCTCAAATATTGCCACGCTCAGAGATGCCAAGGGAACCAGTCTTGTGTATTTAGAGCGTGAGAGTGGGTATCTTTAGAACAATTACCGAATAATAACTAAGTTCACTTGGTTATCTTTTTTTTTAAATGTATTTTTTAACGGAATGGAATTGAACTCGCAGTTGAACTTTTATACGACCACAATGGCTAAGTTAGCAAACAAACGATATATTTGCAACTAGAACTAATAGTACATGTTTTAATATAGGTCAAAATTTCGTGGATTTAAAAGTACTGAAATCTCAGTCATTCTTGGCAGGTCTTTAATTTTACAGAGAATTTGATACTTGCACAAATTTAAAGGGCTGACCTTTCAAATAATTTTAACTTTCGTTCCTCTTTAAATCACCTTGAATTTGTATTTTATATTTTGTAAAGTAATGTATTTTAAACTTAAATTGACTCTTTTAAATGACATAAAAAGGTGTTTTATGTTTGTTGCATATTTTATGAATATTTTCGATTGAGAAGTATTATTAAACCAGAACGAATACTTCGGTCACTAATATAATTATATAGATCTATATAATTCGCCAGAAATTAGGACAAGCACAAGATTTAAGCAAACAAGCATGACGAATGACCCTCACTAGCATGTGGTTGACAAGCGAGGGTGATGCAGGGGGCAGGTCTCGAGACCAACAATGCGTCTTGCGTTCACTCGCGTCATTCTCATTTCTTCGTGATGCTGTCTTCTCCCTCCCCCACCCGTTTTCTTTGCCCTATCTATGAGCAAGTCAAGTCAGCGACGCATGCTAAGCCACGGGTCGTATCTAGTTGGTGTTTTTTTTTTTTTTTGTGGGTGCGGGGATGGATACTAAAGATTATCAAAAAATTTAAACTTTTTATGCATATCCAACAGTATCAGCAATCAAAAAATGTATAGGTTTGAACTTAATAAAACATTCCGTTTAGTAATGAGAATAATTTGAGGTCTAATTTAATTTAATTTTTTATTTTATCAGCTACCAGTGTTTAATAATAATTCTATACATTACATAGCTAATTGCATTAGTGGACCAAACTACAACTTATCAAAAACTTAATCTTCCATATACTTAATCGTCCATACTGAATAGAGCTGAACTCGCACTCTTTTTGATCAAGGAATCGCACTTTCATTTTGCTTTTTATAAACTTTATGAATAACAACCAGTTTTCTAAGTTATTTTCATAATGTCAATTTATTTAATGCCGTTTCACATAGCTTCACGCGTGTTACGGTATTACAATGGAGAACTACTTTTTAAAAAATACTTTAATGACAAAATAAGTGATTTGAAGCATACTTATTTTAAAATGGAAAAAGGCTTGTTTGTTTGTTTGTTTGTTTGCTTGTTTGTTTGTTGTTTCTTTTCTTTTTTTTCTCTTTTTTTTTTTGGGGGGGGGGGGGTCAAAGCTTTGTGACGTATTTTTGGAGGAGGGGTCTAACTTTTTGTGACGAGGGGGTGAAAAATCGGCTAAAATTGCGTGACGTCATTTATGGACGGCCCCTAAGATGTTAGGAGCATGGACAATTTTTCTTATATCTTGTGTTTCTGTAAAATAAGTGTGGCTTTTCGTGTTTGTGTGTTTTATCTTTAATTAATTATTACAAGATACGACCCGCGGCGTAGCATACGCCTCAGACGTGCTCATCATAAATAGTGCAAATAACGGGAGGGTGGGGGTGAGAGAACGGACAAAAACAGCAGCACGAACTAATGGAAAAAAGCGAGTAAACGTGGACACTTGTGCACAGTGGTTGTGTTGTTGTTACCTGTCCCCCACCCTTAACTACTATCGCTTGCCAACCATAAACTGTGATTTGCCGACCCTAGGGTTAGTACTCATGTTCGCAAAAAATGGAGGAAAGAAGTGGCAGAGAAATAACATTTAATTAAATTGTTCCCTTTGGGTCTTGAACCCAGGACTTTCCTCTTGCAAGACGGACGTGATAGCCACTGCACTACTAAGAATCATAGGTTATTCTGTAGAGGAAAACGCAAGTGAACGCAAGAAGCATTGTTGCCACCCCCACCCCCCACTTTTTTTTCTTCTTTTCATCCCACTACGGTTGCTCACTGTGATCTTTCGACCCCAGTGGGAGTTATTCATCATGCTCACATGCCCGTTAAGTGAATTTATATATATATATATATATATATATANTATATTTTTCCTTAATATAAAATGTTTATATAACGTAAATTTATTTTTTCTATTCATGTGTGCATCTTTTATTTTATTTAAATAGTCTTATTCTATATGATATAAGGTATCATCAAACAACGACCAGTGTCGTCATTTCATCAAGCTCGCCAATAGTACTAACTTGGATTTTCATGATAAACGTATGGTAAACTACACTTTGGGAAACAATTTAAATACTATGTTTACAATACGAAGGTATCCGAGAAGTATTGGCTGCTATGCAGCGGCGGAGCTAGAGGGGGCGGTGGGGGCGGTCCACCCCGGGCGGCACACATTTTGAAGGAGGCATTTGTGGGCAGTTGAAAAAGTGCAGCCATTTCCGACAACCTCCCTTTAATTTTTTGAAGGGGTAAAACCAGGGTGAAACAAAAATATTCATAATTTCGAGTCCTAATTAACGGGTCTCACAACATTTATTTCATTACATTTTGGTAATTATAACTAACGCAAATTCGTTAAAAATTTAAGATCGCTAAAAACAGGTATCGATTTGTTTGGACAATCAATCGGTATGCATCACATATGACGCTTTTATATGAAAACTACACACAAAAACACGTCACCGCTGGGCCGAAAAATATGGGCTATTAATATCGCCACTGCAGTTTTTTTTCGTGGAATTTCCATAGGCGCAGAATGATTCGCAAACAGGTACCTACATGGCATGTTGGTTTAAATATTGTGTTTAACTTGCAAGTAGTAATTTATGTTACTGTTTCAGTTTTCATAAAAGTATTGTAAGGGAATTATTAAAAATTAAATTTATTTTGTTTTTATTGCATTTAAGTCAGAACAAATTAAAATACGATTATTCCTTAAAATATTACCCCTATCCAATTAAAGTAATGTGAAAACAATCTGAATTGTGGCAAGAATATGAAAATATTTAAATTTCTCCTTTAATTAACACCACAACAGGCATAAATAATTAAAATTAACATTTGAAGAAGTAACTAGTAAACCGAAATCAGATACTGGAATTCTACTTGATTCAATGCAACCTTTTTTTTCTTCTGTTTTATGTTACCGCAATTTATGGGAACTCATTTATTTATTTTTATTATTTTTTTTATTTTTTTTTAAATTATTTTTTTAATTAATGCAAACCCATTTCATGGAACAAAGGGTGTGCTGTTACAAAACACTGTTATATCAGCCAAAACAATTTGTGAAGAAATATGAGTGGTGAAAATTTAGAAGACGTGGTTATATATTTAGAACAAAAAGTGCAACAAGAATTGTTTTTATGAATGGATGAAATTTAAATGAAAATAAAAGAACACTTTGATCAGGTGGATATCCTTATACCATATAATACCATGTAACCTACTAAATGAAGAATTTTCACTTCAAAATAAAAGAATATTAATTGGTAATGTATGGGTTTTTTTGGTTTTTTTTTGAATATGTGTTTCCTCATGGAAGAGGGGGGGGGGTGGACCTGCGACCTCAGTAACTTTCTTGTGGCCTTTAAAAAAATCTTGTATTTTTTATATGTCTGTATTATAGGTATATCATTTTATGCGGCCCCTTTTATTACTACTTACATAAATTATAATAAATATGGCATGCAATGGTAAAAATGTTTCCAACCTTTACTTAGCTTCAATTACAATTATTTATTCATTTTTATTAATTTATACAAATCCATCATATGATTGACTTCTGGGGCCATCCATGAATAAATGACTTCACGCTATTTCGGCTGATTTTTCACCCCCTCCCCTCGTCACACGTCGTCATAAAAACTTAGACCCCTTTTTCCAAGTGTGGTCACAAAGCTTTGCGCCCCCCCCCCTAAAAACCGTATTTTCTATTTGTAAATCAGCATTATGTTTCAAATATTTAAGTGGAACTTTTGTTTAAAGTTGCCCGTTTTTTATGTGACGTCACATTTATTAAACATTCCCCCTCGTCACAAATGTGTGAATCCCCCCTCCTCGGTGCGTGACGTCATTATGGATATCCTCTAAAAGGGGCGACAAATTGGAGAACGCCCCGGGCGGCAAAAGTTCCAGCTACGCCACTGCTACTATTTGTCTTAAATTTAGTATTTTCAATTATTTAGATTTTTTTTTCTTTTTCTTTTTGCTTATTTCGCGGAATTGCTGGTGGTAGCTCCGTCTACGCTCTGGCGTTGCCGTAGTTACATCGCATTGTTTCATTCTTTCAAACGTGGTTTAGAAAGCCACAGAAATCTTTTCACAAAAAAGTTAGTAATGAGAATAATGATCATGAAAATAAGTATGGCATTCGTAAAACGAGGAAAACTTTACTTTAAGGTTAAAGTGTGTATTATGGAAGCAACAAATGACATGTCATCAGATTATTTAATTGGCAGTATCAACCTTTCAGTTGTGAAGTGAGCAGAAGAACTAGGAGTGAGACCGACAGTGAGAAATCTTGGAACGAACTTTTTGTGGTATTATCAATAGCTGAATGAGTCTACTTGTCTCTCGGGTACGTCACAATATCTCGAGTTTATTCGTGAGTTCATTTAGACTTTCAGATAACCAAAGAGATTGTATCCGATTGCAGCATGCATGAAACAACAACTGCAATATATATTTCCATGGAATTGCAATAATTTTTGCAATACTAAAACCTTCAGTGGAAACAGCTTCCAGGTTTGACATTTGATGGATGAAAATCACGGCTCAAATGAGGAAAGTCTGGTAGAGCAGTTGAGTAGGAAGATTTGCTCATTCCGAGAACTCTATTACATCTTACATCAGCAAGCTCTCTGTGAGAAAAACTAAGATGTTGCTCTTCTGAATCAAGTATTTTTTTTTTACTGTGAACTTCTTATAGGTGCATGCACTCAGTCGCTGAGTATGACAACATTGGAATTTATTGATGAAAAAAAAGAAAGAAATAGAAAGAAAGGAAGAAAAATCGGTGACCTAATTGAAAGTGGCATTATTCTATTTCCAGAAATGTTTAGTCTTATGTTCTGCCAGTCCAGTTGGACTATATTTGGAGCTCATTCTTTTGCAGGCTAATGTTGAGTTCAAAGAGAAGCAGAAAGGGAAAACTGTATTTTACTGCTGTTTACCTGATCTTAGAGTGTTATGAACAACTTACCATTTCAAAACTTTGGTGTGTGATTTAACACACCAAACAAGATAAAGGGATGAACCTTTGAAATCAGTCCTCTTGATTGGATGCAGTTATTCCCTTGATTGGATGCAGAAATGCTATTTTAAAAAACAATCCAAACAAAAAAGGTATCTAGAAAGTCAAAGTCAGCTTCACATATATCACTAACACATTTGTAGGCTCAATCTATGAGACTTAGATATGCACAAACTAGGTCTGATTTACCTATCTTTTTGATAAACATCTGAGTTTTATTTTACTTTTAATCAATAAATATTTTGGTTGTGTTCTTTGTCCAGTGCACGCCACTCACCCATGATAGACACCAACGCTAAATTTGGTTGTTTTCTCTATTTCAAAGACCTTTTGTTCAAGCCTTCAAATATTGTACAGAATAATTATGAGGGCCACGCTCATTTTGTCTGTTATTCTTCTAGTTACAAAAACATGTACAGCTATAAAAAAAACAACAACAAAAACAGAACATTTCTTGACCCCTGATCTTGCTTTACATACTCACAGACTGTAATGGAAAAATTAAGGGTTTTTAACTATAATTTAAAGACTTAGCATCCAAGGTAGGTTCTAGAATTTTCCATTTATAATATTTCAAATATTCATAGGAATTTTTAAGGGGGACAACTTTTAACGTCTTCTAAGATATAATTAGGGCCACCTTTAAAATTATTTAAAACATGGTTGCTATGCATGTAGTAACACATTTTAAGAATTCTGCCGTTGAAATTATAATTCTTAAAATGTGTTCTAGATTTACAATTTTCTTTTATAATTAACATCGCTACTAGAACACGTTTCAATCCCCAAAATCTTGCAGATGTGAGTTTTAGTTATTCAGAGTGATTTATCTTCTTTAACGTTATCAGTAACTCTCCAATTATATTTATATTTTTTTAAGCTTCTAGAATAAGATTCCAGTTGATTAGAAATAGTAAACAAACTAAGTTAATAGATAATATATTATAGATATCTAATAGGTAAGCATAGGACGCAATAATCTTCTGTATAGAAGGAGCGTCTGTAACAGATAAGATAAACTAAGTATTCTATGAATTTTAAAAATCAAACGAACATACTACTCAAGTTTTAGAATAGCTCCATACATCTTCAAACACTCCTCACTCTGAGAATATTAATGATATGGTTGTGTACATGAATCTTCAAATTATTCTAGATTTGGTTTTCTTTTAATGTAGGTTAAATGTCTTAGGTAATGGATCATACATTTGTTTCCATAAGTTCCCTTGAATAAAAGAAATAAGATATAATATAATGATGTTTTTTTTAAAGTTTCTAGACAACTCAAATAAAATTTTTGTCTAATAGCAGACAAATGCATATTATCCCTTGCATTGCTATGTTGTTAAGCATGCATTTTGTAATTGCCATGTTTTTAAACATTCACATCATAATAGCCATGTTGTTAAACATACACATCATAATTGCCGTTTTGTTAAAAATACACATTATAATTGCCATTTTGTTAAAAATACACATTATAATTGCCATTTTGTTGAAAATACACATTATAATTGCCATTTTGTTAAAAATACACATTATAATTCCACTGAATATAGATGAAAACCCAACGGAAACATCCTGGAACAAATACATTCTGGAATGGGATCCTATCTGGGAACTGAATACCACCAAGAGTGGGATCTTATTTTGAAACTGTAGCAGTTTTCTCCTGGCAATTCAGGATATATTGGCCAGGAAAAAAAAAAAAATTCATATAAGCCCACTTGAGTAACAAATGTTAGTTATGTAAAGCTACTTAAAATAAAAAGGTTGATAGCTACTGAAATCAATCTACAAAATGAAACTGTTGACATATCTTGAATTAATACTTCATTAAATTTTACATAAAATTGATTTCTCTGTAAATATATGTTTTTTTTAAGAACAGAAAAAAACTTAATTTTTTTATCATATTATAATTTTATTCATAGTAATCATAGCCAATCCAAAAAACAATCCACAACATTGAAAAACACAGCCATAAAGTATAACTTAAATGTGTGTTATGTGCCATATTCAATTTTTAAAAAATGTTTAATAAGTTAATAGTTCTGTATTTCTAAAGTTAGTTTTATAAACGATGGGACCAATGCCCATGCCACGTTGGATCAATGAAAACTGTTTCAAATATTTCCAATACCATTGTACGGAAAGTTTGACTAGATGTGCCTTTTTTCTCAACAAGAAATATAGGCTGATCCTTTTGTTTTAAACACGAAATCTACTTCATCAAAGTAAAGAGAGTAGATCGAAAACATTCATCAATCAAGTATTTTAACAAGCAAGTGCTGTAAGTGCTTCTAAATTTAAAGAAATATTTTTATCAATGACTGCAATGATTTTTTTTTTAAGTCTCTGCATGATGATATAATTTTTGTAAATCCATCAAATGTACACAATTCCTAAACTTTCAAAGGCAATCTTCAAGTCTCAAACTGTAATTGAAAATAATAGTTTTGGAACCAATAATACCAGCTATGATAAAGAAAAAAAGATTAATTTGAAATATTTAAAATACATGAATTCAAATGAAGAGATTTCACAATAATTTTTAAAAAAAAATAATTAAAAAAAAAAAAAGTTTTTCATTCTTTGTTTTCACATGGGACAAAAAAAAACTAAATTATTTATTACATCAATGAATTCAAATTGCACCTACTTTAAAACTAATGAAAAATATCTGATTAAGCTAATGAGACCAGCGTTATGGTAACATTACATTTTATAAGAAATGCACAAAAAATAACTCCAACAGAAGAAAACATTTTAAGGAAGATTTACATATTGTATAATAATTCATGGAATATCTGTCTTTTATTCAAGACCATGGTTACCTGTTTCAAAATAGTTAACTGTTAACTAAATCCTTAAAAGAAAATACCAAAAAATTCATTCTTCAAATTCCTCCTTTCATGACTTAATAACTCTACATAAAATGTAAAATTACCAACAAAAACTTGGCCAATTCCTTGTTTTTTAAAAAAGCTTACTAGACAAAGTTATCAATAGAATGAGGAATTGACAAATCATTCTTGCTGATTTATTATCTTATATTTTAAGGAACAATTTTAATGGAATGTTGAGGTTTTTCTTGACATAAATTGCCTAACTGATTAGTACATAAATTTGAAAAGAAATTATGAAATGAATTTTTATTGATTGTATATGAACTTTAGACTGATTGTTTTAGAACACACTATGATAATAGCAAAAATAAAAAATTGACAAGATATTAAATTGCACATTATGAGAGAAGAACTCGCTTGAGGTCCTTTAATAACATAGTTCCAATGACCATCTTTTCACAATTCACAGTGATCTTAGGGATTTTACCATTGAGTGTGACAGATGCCAGTACAAGTGTTGAAGTGGCAATAGTATGTGCAGCAAAGTTAAAAATATTAGGATCAGACGATGGAACCTGTAAAAGGTTGGCCACAGACATGACTGAACTGCAGATACCGTGGGGCGTTCGCTTGGTTTCTGGGATGTCACATGACTCTTTGTTTTCATTCATTCCTCCAAGTTTGGCTACACATTGTAAAACAAATTAAATGTAAGTATTTTTTAAATAGAGATAGTACAGTATGGACACAAAGATAAAATCTTTACCTTGATATTTTTTCTATTGATAATGGATTCATGTTAAGTCAATATGCTAAAAGTTAAGTTTCACTGTAGAATTACGAATGCTTTAGTTATAGACGAATGTAAACACAATAAATACTAGTGTTCGTTTACCAGAGTACTAGAAAATAAACCTAAAACTTTTTTGTTGAAATTGAAGATGCAGAAAAAAAGATGCAAGCTTAATTATGCTAACCAAGGAGCAATGTTTATGTCCAACAAAAAACTAACAAATTTAACGCAATTCAACCTGATATATATCTCAATTGATTTTTTTTAAAGTCCTGAGTTTAACAATGCATTATATGGAATAAGAACAATATTTAATATTCTTTAAAAAATATATTTACTAAGTCCTCTGCTTTAACAAGATAGAGACTATTTATTTAATGTTTTTCTGAAAGTAAATGTTTTAAAAATTCTTAACAGAGAAATACTGAGAAACAGAGAAAGATTTTTTTTACCTTGTTGAGTTTTAAACTCAGCCTCACCCATTGTATGAGGCTGTAAGAGTTCTCCAACAGGAGCAGATATTGTCAAGGAAAATGTTTTTTGTTCAGTAATCAACTGGAAGCTTGCAGGTTGTGTTGTGTCATTAAAGTTTATTCCCATCAACACTGACATAGAAGCTCCTACACCAAGAGATGCTGGGTAAATAATAAATAAAGGACTGAAGTTAAAATTTAATTTTCATATTTTAAAAAAATTATAAGAAATGTATTCAAAAAATGTTATAACTATTGTTTAAGATTAAATTATTTCATTTTCTTAAGAACCTTATTGCATATGCTGAACATGAATATAAAATTTTTTTTTTTTAATGTATTTCCAATCATTTGGATTATTTTTTTTAAATCTTATAAAATATGCATAAGATATTTGTTTTCCTTTTAGAATGTTTTATCAAAGCATTAATATTTCTCTGTGACCAGATTTAAAATAGGTATTGAAATAAGTTAAATTACTGTTTGCTTAAGTTGATTACCTATTTCAGGGAATTCATGAATCTCCATACCAGACTGAATTTTCTGTGAAAAATTATTTTAAAATAATCTTTAATTTTTAAAATACATGTTTAGTCCATTCCATATTCAAATTTCACTGAATATTGTCGTCCTAAAAACCCATTTGGATAAAGCTTATCTATTATATAATGCGCTAAGGCGCATTTCCGTCCGTCAGTGTGTGTGAAGCCCCTATACCACGCAACTCTTGCTAACTTTTTTAAAATTGAAAATATAGACGTAAAATCATAATGATTTTGGGTTTGAGATTAACAGAGGGTGTGGTTTTGCGCTCCGTAAAAAAAAACAATTAAGTGGCGTCATGAAGCTTTTATTATATTAATTTATTTGATGTTACTTTTTATCTTGATTATAATCCGAGTGTGTGAATATGCATGTGTGCGAGTGTGTTTATGTGTATGTGTGTATGTGCGTCTGTGTGTGCGTGTGACTGTGTGTTTGTATTAGTTGTGAAATAACGATTTATTTCATAGATTGCTAAAAGTGAAAAGACGCTACGAGTTAATGGTTTATGTATAGTTAAAATTATGCACTGGATTATGAAAAATTCCGTTAATTTTATGAAGAAAAGTTTCTGCCGATTCGTTCTTCCTTGGTGCTTGAATAAAAGATAACGAGAAGTCATTGAATGTGACTTTAAAAAAAACTGTTAATGAGAAGATCAATCTCCAATAATTTTTTCAGAGATGGTTTTACTTTATGTTTCATTTTAGAAGAAATGAGCCCTTGAGCATTAGTTGGACGATTAATCCATGAATTGTCACAATGGAAAATAAACAGTGAAAAGAACGTATAATCGCTATTGAAATTGCATTTTTATAGTTATAATATGTAATTGGGTAAGATTGAGGCTAATTGGCGAATATTTATTTTTAAAGAAAATGGAACCTTTCTAAAATTTAAAATTGTATTTTACAATAATAAAATCACATGAAGATGGGTCGAACTAATTTCTCTTAGTCACTGTTAAATAACTATAGAAATAAATGTGAAGAAATTATTTAATTGCAGACGAAATATCGATTTTACATTTTAATATAAGCTTTTATACATCTATGTATATAATCGGATGGAGGCAAATTTTATACGGGCTTATAATAAGTCAAAATTACAGAAAATGAAATTTCTTAATATAAAACATAACACGGAACCGCTTTTGAAGTTTTTATCAAGTGATTTAGCATAAAAACGATTGCAAATATTTGTTAGGAGGAAGATGTATTTCTCTTAGGTGCTTACTTAATACAAGTAAGTGTTTAGGA
>MUZC01000143.1:159460-186632 GCA_002072015.1 Radix auricularia
TGGTTGAGCAGGCCAGGGCCCTACATGGGCTGTAGCTGGAAGGATGTGGTAGAGCAAGCCAGGGCCCTACATGGGCTGTAGAGCCACGGATGATAATAATGATGCTATATTAAAGCAGAAATACCAAAATTGATGGGTAATATTTAAATTAATAATTTTTTTTTTCTCGACACACATATTGTTGTTTTTATTAAGAAGGGGTTTGATTTATCACTACCCTAATTTCCAGATGCGTTTACATTCATTTTTAAGGAGAATTTCAGACCCAAAACCAAAAAAAGTTATTCTTATTGTGCCTACCCCGTAGCGTAGCACGGGTATTTTGCTCGTAATTTATATTGAAATAAAAATATGGTGAATTTATTTTTAAATTCTTCGCAATTGAACTCTTGTCCAACAATTTAAAATTCATAGAAACATTTACACGTAACAATAGATTTTACATTGGAAATTATCTGTATAAAATAAGTTATTCAAAATTATTTTATAATCTCGTTTACTTTTTCAATCAAAGGTAAGAAGTAAATCTAAAGCAATTATTAATCACATTAAATTCCTTTAACAAGTATTGTCAATGAAAATGGTTGCAGTTTCTTAAAAAAGGCTTTGTTTACCTCATATGATTCCTGGCAGAAACAGATGCAGGGTAATGCATAAAGTATTGAACATCATTTTCAATGTTATCATAACACTAGTTATCAATTAGAGCCTGATATTGTTGACATTTAAAACTAAAAATGTTGTATTAGTTAATCTGTATTGCAATATATTAATCCCTAAGATCACTAACCTTTTCTCCAATTTTTATTCCTGTGAATGGTGACTCCCCCTGGTTTGTAAATGTCAATTCCAGAGTCACAAGTTTGGATGAGAATATTGAGATTGTGCGAGGGAACTTGTATGTAGCAGTCAAACCACCAGTGCTCAGACGGTTCAGCAATTCATGTGTTTTTGTGTGTACGGTGAGGCCTTGGACAATCTGCATGTTTATTTATTTCATAATTAGATATGGATATTAATTATTAATAAGAGCTGTAATTTTTTATAACTCTTACATCTTAGTCAATATCAAAATATAGTTTTTAATATAATCACAAGAATTATGAGAAAAAGAAAATAGAGATGAACGTAAGAAGCTTTTGTAATAATAAAAGGTTAACATACATTTGATTTTTCACTAGACACTTGACTGGTAGAAGATACAATTCCACTTCCAGCAGCCGTTGGTGTCAGAAGGTTTGCACCGTGTAAAGGATTTATGCCAGGTAAGCTAGATTGACCTAAAGCTGAAACAAAAGTTTTTTATTTTTTTAAAACTTAGTTTTATGGCTATGTAAAGCAAATAGGTATTTTGAATTCATCTGCATCTCAACTGTAGACCAACAAAGGATACCTAAAATACTTATAATAAAATCTATACAGAAAATCACTTACAGTCGTCAAAATCCAGTAGCAAATCCCCATCAGAAGACTTCTGAGTTAATTTTTGTTGACTTTCAACTTTTATTGGAGCCTGTAAAAATATTTCACTCTTAAGATATAAAAAAACCTCTAGCAGTTTTTATCAACAGCACCGGTAAAATATCTAAGTTCAAAAAGCAATTGCAAAAAAGAAATTAACATTGATAAGGGAAGTCAAAATGAAATTTCAGAAAACTTTCCTTTGTAAGTAAGGTTTCTATTCCTCTAAGTTCTTTTAATGCAGTCTGACAAAATTACTTATTTTCACTAATTTTCAGATAAAAGCATAAAGATAAAGATGGTCTGTGCAAAATTTTTAACAAATGATTATACACACTGTCAATAAAGAGCTTAATGCAAGTTCATAACCTAATTTAGCTATTTTCTTTTCTGAAAATGATAGTCCATACTTAAGTATATATATTAATAATAATATTTTCCCTTTAAAATGTTATTAAAATAGTATGTAAGGTAAAACAATCATACAACAGTTAGTTAAGCATAATAATTAGTATGATTTAAATAACATTGAATAACAATTATTAAAAATATCTGACTTGTTTCTTTTTTGGTGCTTTCACAATTTCTTCCTCACTATCCTCATCTGAAGAATCCTCTTCAGATGATGAATCTTCCTCGCTTTCTTCTTCAGATGATGATTCATCACTCTCTTCTTTAGATGATTCTGAAGAAACTTCTTCATCTTCCTCCTCTGACTCCTCTTCAGTTTCTTCCTCTTTATCATTATCTGATTCTTCATCACTGTCTTCATCACTGCTGTCACCTAAAATGATTATCAAAATATATATTAGGAAAGAAGGCAGTGAGTATCAATTTATTATTGTGTTTTTTTTAAATCTCATTAATGGAAAGAGAATGATCATTGTTGAAGAAAGAGCATATGTTAATTATATATACGATACATATATATACATTTATATGCATATATACAGGTAGAACTCGCTAAGATGAACTCTAAAGGACATGAAAAAGAAATTCGACTCAAAGAGTTTTCTAGTTAGGGAAAAAGGCATAAAAGACACAGATAAATAAAGGAATTTAAGCGAGACCTAACAATTAATTTGATATAGGGAGTTTTTCGACGTAGGGATGTTTCACATCTAAATGTACACACACACACACAGATATATATATATATATGGGCTGCGGAAATTACCGATTAATTTCTCGATTAATCGGTAAAAATTTTATCTATTAAAATTGTTTTAATCGATAAAATAGTAATTAAAATTGAAGAAAATATTTTTAAAAATTTTGCCGATTTATTTATAAATAATTAATTTATAAATTATTATTTATAAATAATTAATTTTTTATGTACAAACTTCTCCATTTTAAAAAAACTATTTTTTAGTGTAAACTTTAAAATAAGCAGTTTTTATTAAAAAAAACACATTGATTTTACTTAATTAACAATAACAAAATTAAAATTCATTGACATTAAATTGAACTACGCATATTTTAATATATCTCCTAAAAAAATTTTTTTCAAATTAAATACTTAAGATATGGGTTTTTTTATGAAATTTTCAGGTTAATGACATCATACATCTTATTTTCAGCTTTAGTCAAAAATATCTATTAATTATTTGGTAATTTTTCAAAAGTTAATGATTAAATTTAAATTAATCGATAACAGCCCTAATATATAGATATATGTTGTTTGTCCATCGTGGTCAACGAGGACCACTCTAATCATATTAGTCCAGTGCTTAAGCAGCCACATGTATCCTCTGGTGCGTCTGCTTGGTGGAAAAGAGTTGGATTTGACCATGATCCAATCTGGCCTGACGTATGGATTTGGCAGCCTGTTGTCTGTGTACCTAAGATAATGCTACAACTTTCAGTATCATACAATGCCAGAGAGCTTGGTTGCTGGCTGCTGCCTCCCAGGAGTCATGCCCAGTGTTCAAGGTCTTTAGTGCGATTTTTAGCTTATTTTTGTACCGCTTATATATAATATAATTGTCATTATGAAAAATGAAAATAAAATAAAAATGTTTCTTAGAGATTTGTTATTAAAAACCTGCAATTGAAGTATGAAGGATGATGATATCTTGGCATTTTCAGAGATTGCCTGTCACAGCATTGATGTTTTTATATGGCTGGGCTGTTTACCCAGCACACAAACATCTGGAGAAATGGCTGTAAAAGCTCTCTAGGTAGTTGCCTTACTTCCTGGGTAAAGTGCCCTTGCCATTGTGTATTCTTCCCCTTCCTACATGGCAGAAGCTTCTGGAAGGAGTTAGTGAGGATGCTCAAAGCCCTACTTGGTATGTAGCAACACAGGGAAGGATGGATGGCATTTTCAGTGTAACATTTGCGCTAAACAATGTTAATATTTCATTTAAGATCTATTGTATCACAAACACTTATTTTTCCTCTTTGTAAAATTATTTTTAAAAAACATTCCTCAAAGTCAATATTTTATCTAGAAATAAGATCTTTTATTATTTGTTTCTGTGACAGCTCAATGTCTTCTGTCAATACATCATGTCATAGGTAAAACAAGAAAATATCTGTCTACTTTCATAGAGAAGATAGGAGCTGGTGAATCATGTAAAAATATCCTTTTATGATCCTGAGAGTGAAATAGCAGGCTCAGCAAAAAAATGTAAATTTAAAAAGCATAATAAAACATAAAAAAGACTTCCTCCATCCTCCACATACTAGTCTTATACAGCAACTTGGCTTGATGACCACTGGATTAAGAAAGGCCAAGAGTGTCGTCAAAATAAAGAGCTAATCAGGTCTAATCTCTCAGGAACTAATGCCGAAAACAAAAAAGCTGAATTAGATAGCCTTCGCTGGAGTGTTTTGCAGAACAAAGCATAGAATAAAACTATCTAAAAGCTTCTTGGAATCACTAGCTATGAATTACACTGGCTGACAACACAACCTTAATGTTGTAGTACGATTCTCTGAATGTAAACACACTTCGAAAGAAAGCAAACAGCAATAAAAAGTGGAATCAACACAAATCCAATTAGGAAACAAAAAAAGCTTTTCATACACAAAGAGGACTGACAAACCTCCTGCCTTCTCCCATTTGATTATGTATGAGGTAAGTTCACCTTCACATACCAATCAACAACAAATTACAAATACACTCAAAGCAAGATTATAAAAATTAATCCACCCTTACCATCTTCATCACTTGATGATGAATAAAATGACTTGACGTCTGTACTGGGTTGCTTTTGTTTTTTACGACTTGGCTCTTTTTTCTCCTGCCACGTTGGCGGGAGTTCTACATTTCTCACACTTGGATCTGGAGCCACAAGTGGCCATTCTGGCAATTCTTGGTAACCAGTAGTTTTCATGTTGAGGAGGTGAGCCAAGGAGCCAAGCTGATAGTTATCATGAGCTGGGGGAATAAAGGTTGAAAATTTAAGTCACAATTTAAATGTATAGATATACAAAATTGAGACAGAGTTCCCGGGTGCTCTATGCTTCCAAAATTATTAGATTATGCTAAATAAACACTAGCAAATAAATAGCTATAAAAATGCAACTTTTAAGAATTAAAATGAGTTAAAGACAGAGCTTTGTTTTTTTAGATAGTTTCCTAAAATATTCATGATAGATCTCACTCTTACTTCTTAGATAAAGTATTCTTCATAATTTATTTTACAATTAGGCCCTCTTTATTGAAAGGACTGTGGTGAAATAAGTGATAAACCTAATATATTGTTTGCCAAATTTACTTTACCAACCTTTAAACATGGACTCAAGGACAGGAGCAGGCTTGGTGGCCAAAAAGATTTTCTTTGCATACTTAGCCAGAGCACAAGGCTTATCTGACGGCATTACAAATTGTCGAAGAAATCTTGACCTGTCCCGAATGTCATAGTTCTGATCATATTTGGCGAGGTTCAGCACATACTGACACAGCAGCTTTGTCTGCTTGGGATTGGTGATGCATAGCTTTACAGCTAAGTTCAGCACCTGCAGCTTTACTATGTCTTCCTGATGACATAATTAACATAATTTCTAAACCATGGTTTAAAAAATAACTTCAAGTTTTGAATCTTAAATGAAATAATCCAGCAAATCAAAATAAAAAAGAAGTTTAACTTTTTATCTAAAAGACACCAATATTGGATGCATAACTCAATAAGGACTTTCAAATACCTCATTGGTAAAATTTTTAGCCATCTTCCTCAAAACATCTGGAGCTATTTTTGGTACTCTCTCACTATACTCTCCAATCAACCAAAGAATACTTGCCCTTGCCATGGGCACTGTTATTTTGTCAACCATTTTTGCCATGTAGCAAATAATGTCCTTGTGTTCAGATGGCTGGAAAAAAGTAAATAAAAAACTTCAATTTAGTAAGAGCTTAATTTTTAATGTCATTTATTTTCATATAATTTTATTCAAGACATTTTCTCTTCCTTTGTATGGTATCCTAAATAATTAATCAACATTTTAATTCAACCATCAAAACTTTCATCATTAAAACCTTATAGAAAGTTGCCTATATCATACGGAATTCTAATATAATTGTTTTTAAATATTTTAAAACACTTATCAGTAATAAAATTTTAGAAGTAATGAACTATGAAAATTTGAGAGATGCCTGAGAACATGACAATTTCTATTGGAGTAAAATAACAATATTTAAGATAAAAGGAAAGAAAAGAATATAAAACATTTATTAGTAATTTAAGAAGATGAAAATTATTGTTCCATCCCATAAAAATATAAGGCTCCAATGAATAAAAGATGCTTTCAAAACCACATATAAACAGCAATTTTTATTTCATCCCTTAACCAAAAGAGGTACTAGAACAAACAAACAAGACCCCCCAAAAAAAGTTAAATTCCAAGTGAAAATGATTTATCTGTAATATTTTTTTCTTAACAATGAGTAAAAGTAAGTGATATAAATAACATGTGTGTCTTGAAAATAATCAAGATATTAGTTGCCCTTTGTTTCGCTGATTTTTCAATTATTTTTATTTAGAGCTATAAAGATATGCAAACGAGAAATTTTCGTGATTTTTCATAACATTTTTACCATTTTACGACTTTAAATATGTAATGATTGAGACAAAGACATTTCAGAATATTTTCTTTTCCAAGCTATGTGCTTTCTATCAATATCTTAAAAAATGGAAATGAAAGTAGAGTATTTAATCTTACTGAAAAAGATATTTAATTATATGTAATTATAAAAGACACAAAATTCGTCCAGATTATTGTGATGGGACTTTTCTGTAAAGGTGTTTTCTTTAATGTTTTGTGATAGAAAAAATGGGGAGACCCAGTGTCCAAACCAAAATGCAAATTAAAAAGCGCCAATGTGAAGAGATTTTTTTAAATATTTACAAACAGCAGGCTTATGGGGAAAGTTTTTTTAAAAATATATGTATATAAAAGAAATTAATTTCTGTTGCTCCTCATTATAAGTTAAAAAAATTAGTAATACAGTTGAACCCACTTATCTCGACCTCGGTTATCTCGCCAACCCTATTAAGTCAACGCTTTTGAAGTGGAACCGCCTAATTCTCTCTTTGCCTAAGCATTTTTTCATAGGATATGTCAATTCTTTTATGTCGCTTAACCCTAATATCTTGAGCACAAAAGAGAGCCAAATTTGCCACTTAACATTGGTTATCTCGATTATCAATTTTTGTCAAGTCAGTTGTTATTTTTTGCGGATCGGTTAATCATTAAAAGAAAAATCCGTTTCACTGTCCAGTCCGTATTTTTTCTGAAATATTTTAGAACCAACAAGGTAAAGGCATCAAATTTCCACCTCACGAGGTCTGCTGATGACGTCACAGCCCACTTTTGTTCAGCACTCAGCGCTGTGTTACTTGTGGTACTATGCTTCGTTACTTCTTAAAATTAAAAATAATTTATTAGCAAACTCCACCAACAGTGATGACATGTATTTTTATATTTTTTATAGATCAGAATATTATTATTCGTTTATGTCACGGTTGCTCAAATGTTGGCTCTGGTATTCTGCCGTAACACAACAAAAAATTAACTCCGGGTAATAAGCTAATATATTGACTAAATGAAGTTAAGCTAAGCCGAAGCCGATCCTGATTAAACAGATGAACAGTTGGTGCACATATCCCTTTTTGTTGTTAGCAAACATGTATGTACATTTTTATAGCATGCCGATCACTACATCAAACAAATAACGGCAACGCTGTTGTGTAAAAAAAAAAGCTCTAAAAATATGTACATGTACATTCTACTTTATTAACGCACATCATGTACATAAAGAAATTTCTAGCACATGTTAATATTTTGCCACCATATTGGTTGTCATTTATCTTGCTTATCTGTTATCTCTGCGCTTTTTGGCAAACCCCTAGGCCGTCGACATACCAGGTTCAACTGTATATCCAACAATGTTAGTTATCCATTCAGAATGCCATTTGAATTCATGCTACCATTGTCTGTTCTATCACAAATGTGTTTATACTTTTAAGATCCTTTATGACAATATAATTATCATGCTTAGTTCTCATAACTCATTTAATGATCAGACATTTACAAGTCAAAAGTTAGAGAATAATTAGATGCAGGTTAACCTTATTTTTTGAAGATGGTCTTGGCTGCAGAAGAAAAAGTGAATAGCAGACATTAGGAGAAAATATGAGTACATCTATTTCAAATAACCATGACTAAAAATAGAGATTTCATTTCCTCAAAAACTAGTTCTTTTTAACCCTTCATGCGAATCCATCTTTCCTTTTGGAAATTATCATGTGAACCTCTTTTTAGAGATAAACCAGCATTGACTAAAACAAGATAGTTTAATGCTTCAGGCGAAAGTTTAAACCAACCTTTGTGCATTAGAAAAGGAAAAGAAAATAATGTTGCCATCAAACAGCTCTAAACATTTATCACAGACAGCATAATTTGATCTATTAACAGGTTAAATATCAAAAAGCTCCTGGTGGTAAAAAAACACAACCTCTTTCATGGCCAGGAGTTAGGTGAGAACAAAATGAGACATTATAAATGTAGAGAAATATGTATTTTTCAAAACAATTTTTTTTTTTTTTTGAGTCCAGTAGTATTTTTTTTATAAACTAACAAAAAGTTAACATAAATAAACAAACAGTAAATAAGTTTATGATAATGTTGATTCGAATGAGGATGGGTAAAAATTTAGTAATATTATGGGCATGTGATAACATACAATTGATGAGAAAGTGTAACTAATATCTAAGTATTTTGGAAACTCTAAAATTGAAGCTAAGTTTATGTACTTATATTGCTTTTTAAAGCTTTTATTTTGTGATCAATAATTTTTTTGTCATAATTGATGGCACACTTTTGTTTAGATTTATCATGAATAATAATTTAATTAATAAAAAAATTAGTGGCTTAATTTGTAAAAATTCATGCATGTGTAAAAGTGTGACATTTATTTTATTCAGAGACTCAAGTTTTTTAAAATTCGATTGTCATATTAAGAGTTTTATCTAAATTTATAATAACATATGCATTCTACAATATATATTAAAAAATAAAAGCTTTTGATCCACCCAGTGTTGTTATTTTACGACAAAAGCTTTTAAAAAAATCTTAGACCATAATAATAACATATCCATGCTAAAAAAAACCAAACAAGAAATATTCCAACTCATCACCAATTATTGGCCAAGTCTTTTATTGACTAAAATTCTTAATAAAAGTGGGTTAATGATAATTTGAATAATATTGATAAATGAAGTTATGTCATTTTAAATATTAAAATTCTAATAAAGAAAAAAAAATGTTATAAACTCAGATGAGTGATATTCCAATAATATTTTTGCTACCAAGTTCTTACCCTCATCTGCAGCAACTTCTTTATGACCACAACACTTTCAGCTACAACAGCCTCTAAAAAAGGAAGTATTGGCATTAGAAATGTAGCCGTAATTTTAAAATTTTTTGCAAATTCAATTATAAATATAATTAAAGCTTTAAATTTATCTTCAACTGAAATATTTAGTTTCATTTTATTATTATAAGATTGAGAATTAATATCCAGCTCACCATCCCGATTAGACATAAGACGGACAAGCCCATTCAGACAAGTGTCTGTGACCTCAGCAATGCTACTTGCACAGCGACCAATGGCTTGAATAGTAGCAGCCGCAAACTCTTTGTCTGAACTTGTAACATAGGTCTAAGAATAGAAAAAAAAGGTGGATCTTTAAAAAATTAAAATAA
The DNA here is from genome assembly GCA_002072015.1 of Radix auricularia. Lineage (NCBI taxonomy): Eukaryota > Metazoa > Mollusca > Gastropoda > Lymnaeidae > Radix > Radix auricularia. The sequence goes on from MUZC01000143.1 coordinate 169,136, forward strand.
TTAAAGACTGAGGCATATTATAATCCAAGGTAATGAGTTTTATACAGCTCATATCTTTTCTTATTTTCTGTGATAATCATGCACAATAAACATAAAAGTCAAGATTATTATATAGATCAGCACCATTTAGAGACAATTTTAAGGGGGTTATGTAGAAAAGATTATCATGCTATTTTCTATATAATTGAATTTACTTGAAACTCTCTCAAAATAGTCGATATGTTGGTTTCTGTGGCCAAGCTAGTCAAGATTTCCAGCTGGGGAATAAAAACATTATCTTAGTCAGTAGATTTTTTTTTTTAAATCTTCAACATAGGCCTTTTAAAATAATTATTTTAGCAAGTTTCCATTTTTTTTTTTAAAGACTCAGTTTAATAAGGAGTAATTTCTTTTAAATATAATACTCATTTAATGTTAAAATAAAAAATAAGATTCTAATTGGAATGGTTAAAATGAGATTGAGAAATTAATCTTGCTTTTAAAATAAAGAGACAAAATGAATCCAAAAATGGTAGACAGAATAATTTGGGCTATTGATAGAGAGAAACATTAACACCTACATACCTTCAGAAGTTTGACATGCAGTGGATCACTGAATCTAACATAGAACGATTTCAAGTAAGGTTCAAACATCCCCTGCACACAAAAAAATGGTGGCTTTTGATAGTCCATAAATTATCAATTTTATTTATTTATTTTTTTCATAATTCATTTTTGTGCCATTAAAAAGATATATAATATTTCCTAAAAAGAAATAGGTCATTATCTTTCATTATACTATATATTAACAATACTTTAATGTTAAAGCTGTGTACAAGAAAAGTGTTTTAGTTCACGCTTATTAAATACCTACCCTCCGTTTGTTGGTCATTGTTGCTATGTTGCTAAGGACAACATACTGAATCTCTCTATTCAAGTAAAAAAATCACATAAAAGTAATTTAAAATTTGTTAAATGATACTGTGATAAAGACAAAAGGAAAAGACATTTTGTAGGATTAATGTTGAAAGTATGGTAGACTTATTTTTATTGAAACAAAAAGTGACTCATATACCTAACACAGGTAGAGAGCGCTTACCTCTGACTACGCAGTAATCTAATCAGGCTTCTTGCTACAACCCCTACCTCAGACTTTGGTGCACAATGATGGTACAGCTGAGCTACAGCCATCACAACCTTCAAAGAACATATAATGGTCAATTTAATGGGGCCATCACAACCTTCAAAGCATATATAATGGTATTTTTTAAAATTCACACAAAGGTGTTTTTGGTCTACATCCTAAAAGCAAAACCATGTTTATTATTTTTTTCACACTCTGAAAGGTTAGAAACAAAATTAACATTAAAATAACAACAGCGTATTTTCATTTTAAATCAAAATAAATCCAGAAATTCCTAAATGGTCACATGCAGAGTTACTAAAAAAAACAGAAGCTGTACCACCGTATCACCAAGTAAGTTACCTACAAAAACTTACCGCTGAATTGCGACTGTTGAGGAGAGGTTTTGATTGGCGTAAAAGCAATCTGTGATCTGGGTCCATAATATAAGGAGCTGGCTTGTCAATTTTTTTCTTCTTGTCTTCTTGTTCCTCCTCATCCCCATCATCAGAATCCTTTTCAGAACTTTCATAGAAAGGTTGCTCACCATCAGCATTAACATCCTGCAAATGATTTTTAAAATTTCATTAATCCATTAATAGATATTGCGTTAAAAAATCTTTAAAGCAGGATTTACTCATCTTTCCTAAATTCAACACCTCTACAAATTGCTAGACTATTTCTGCACTCCCTTAACAATAAAAATCCATTAAAATTAGAATATTGTTAATTTTGTTCATAATTGCCTTTTCTTGCACCAATAAAATTTCTCCTCAAAATGGTTGTGAAAATGTGACATATATAAATTTTTGGCTATTTTCATTCTTTACTTTTAAATTGCATGTGTTCCACCAGTTTTAGAGCTCATGCAATCTTTATCTAAACAAAAGATTCTTTGTTAAATATTATTCTATAATTTAGTTCTTATTTAATAAGAATATAATAAGAAGGACCTATGCATTATTTAAGTTAAATGATTTAATAGAAACTCACATCTTGGTTAGGTGAGATGAACTGCATACGACAATAACGAGTGAGCATGTTCAATATAACAACTTGACCCCATTCTTCAACATCAACTAAAAGGTTACACAATTTACGATAGTTTTTGTGAATGAGATCAATACGTTCTGGACAGATTTCAACAAATGCCTGTATCGCACTTCCAGCAACCAACTGAAACATAAGAAATCATTTGTTGTGAGACAGATAGTAATTAAGTGTTAAGTTTTGGTTAATTGACAAAAACTTGTTATTGCTTTCAAACATAAACTAAACTGGTCATTCTCTAAAATTGCTTTAGGTTGAAAATAATTGATTTTTTAAAATTTTAATATTTTGTAATATTACAATGTATTTCTTATTTCAAAGTGGTATGAAAAAACAAAGTAATATTCTGTATTGAATATTTTGATTTAAATTTCCTCCATCTTAGTTCCCTCAACCATATGATTAGATAATTACTTACAGTAGTCTTGTCAGCAAGAAGCCGATCCAGAACCTCAATAAGTTGTTCCTTTGTTTCTGGATCTAAACTGTAGAGAATAAACAAAAATACTAAAATGAAAATATTCCCAGGCACAAAAGTATGACCGCTATCCCTTCAGTTAGTTATATGCATGCACAAAGATACAATTACTTATATCAATCATATAGCTCCTTTGATTCTATTTGTTCTTAAAGGGCACACAATATGTTGATAGCTCTGGCTTACATAAAAGATAGTTTTTATGCATATCTTAACTGTTAACAGACAAGATTTATTCATTTTGTAATTAGTGAAGCTTTCCCAACAATTATGTTCCTTTGTCAGATGTTAAGAAATTTTCTCACCTACCCTATTTTGGTTGGCTATCTAAAGTTCTCTGAAAGTAGTTAGTGATAGTTCCACTGATGTTAACATGAATACTTCTCATAACCTTCTCTTATGTTATGTTGAACAGAAAACACAAGAGTAAGTCGCCTTGCTCTAAGACTTGATATTTCAGAAATTCCCATGAGTTATTTTCTTTAGTTACTATTCTGCTTTTGGAGCAAGCTATTGTGATATGGCTGGGTAAGTTCTTGCAGTTTATTATCAAGATTTTTTCTGTCTTCACTAATAAAAGCTTTCTTGTAGTCCACATAAACTTAGTGTATGTTTACTTGCAAGTGAATTTTTAAAAACCAGCTCCCAAAATAACAAACAAACATATAAACCTAAACAGCAAAACTAATCAATGCCCTAATAAGAAACTAGCTTTCTTAAAAACCTAATAGAAATGGAGTTCTTTTGTTTTCAGAAAGAGATAAATAAAAATAATTTCTTTAAAAATTAGTTTATCATATTAACTCTCTTTGTGTTGTTTTGGTACATTTGCTACAAGCATGAAGTGTACAAACCTGTAAAGTTTAGGAATGGCATGAGCTGCTGTTTTTCTAACATATGGGGACATGTCCATCACAGCCTCTTTAATGGCCAGCATCATAATAGGTGCAATTACAGGAACTCGTATACTTGATAGGACTCTCAATGCACTGGCTCTAATAAGTTGATTTGGATCCTTAAATTGTATTAAAAGAAATTGTTTTTATTGAATAGGTGGCTAAAAAAGCACATACACCATTATTAGATATATTTTAAAATTATGATTTAGTTAATTAAGAGAGTATAACTTTAAAAATAGCATGTTCTATAAAGCAGTGAAATCATTATTTCATCATTTATATTTACTCAATTTCGAAATGCAAGTGTTTTTTTTTTTTATTTCTTCTTAATATTTTACTTCAGAAGCCAAACCTTAAAAACAGAACCCGTTGATTTCTATTTAGGAATAGAATTTTGTGCTTTGATTTTATGCATTATAAATAAGACTGGGAAGCTGTGTATTAATTTCTAAATTTCTAAAAGACAACTCTACCCTAAATGTTTATTCTCAAAAGATTTTAAATAGAAAAATGATAACATTGCAACAAATATAAGAGAGATTACCCCGCTAGGGTGAAACTTAAGTTGCCAAAATGTATCTCTCATGTTTTAATATGCCAAAACTGATGAAATACAGGACATGGAAAAAAGAGGTACACACTTTACAAATCTTAAGCTTAATTGACGGCTAAGGAGGCTCTTAATATTAATTGGTGACTTCAATCCTTGGAGGCACATTAAGAAGAAAGAATAACAGGTTATACCAGATGCAAACAAAGATGAATGGCTAGAATAACGAAAGCCATAATCTATCTCACTAAAAATAAAAGCCTTCTCCAATTTCTATCTCGTCTCTTCAAATGAGGCTTTAAACATTTTCATTTTAATGTTATTCCAATTTTTGTTGTTTCAAAAGTCCCTTAGAAATGCTTCAAAATTTTGATATCTCCAATTACATTTTTTTAAAAGAATATATATCTCCTCAATTAGTATAATCTTTAAAGTTTGTCACACTGAGCATTATTAAACTATTAGCTAGGAACCATTTAGACTTTAGACTTCATAAATAGAAATTTTACCAAAGCTTTGCAGGTAATACATGATTGCTCTAAGTTTTAGACAAAAATGTATGCATAAACGATTCATCCTAATATATCTCATTTACACAAATATTGACATTTTAGTTTCATTCAAAAATATAGTTTTGGATTATTAATTTTCTTTTAAAAATATATAAATTGTATAATATTTATGAAAAAATTAGTTCATTTTTCAGTTTATTTTTAAGTACATTTAAAGGGCTCTGGGTTTTTTTTTGGCATCAGTAGCCCAAAAGATCTAAATGCAATACCCATGTGAAGATTAAGTAAACTGAGCATCAACACTAAAAATAGATATTTTAAATGAAATGTCTCTGGTGTTCCCAATAATTCAGAGTGCTCTAAGATCTACATCTTATCAGGAAATTGAAACAATTCCAGACAAAATGCTTCCAAAGGATCTTTAGAACTTACAATAGCTAATGAATAACTCGTAACAATATAAAAGCCCATGTCACTCACTGGCTCCGTAATGCTGAAGGACATAGTACAACAGTCCATAGTAGTTAAAAAAGCGTATGGTGTTTCTCCCCGTAAAATATTATATGACGTCATTGTTTGAGGTTATATTTTAATTTTCGAAAAGGAAACGTAAAAAGAGGATTTGAGCATTTATAATTATAAAATATTTGAGAACATTTCAGGAAGTTTAATATTTTGTAGTTATCAAACAAGGATAAGTTACTTGGGATTTTTAAAAAGGTGGGCACCATAGGCGCCCTACAACCCTAGTAATAATTATAAAAAGAAAAGATCAGTACAATTAAACTCTGACACTGCAGACAGCTTCCAGAAGTAATAGAGATGGCCATTATTTATTACATTTTACACAAATACCAGTTGAAAAATAAATAAATATTAACACCATTTGTTATATTGTCCTAATATTTAAATTAGATAATAAAATTATGAAATGTGTCCTCAAGTCTAGTCCAGATATCAGGTAAAATATGAAAATAATATTTTTAACAAAAACAATAAGGAGCATCTGTTACAGATAAGATAAGATAATGTCTTTAACTCATGACATTATAGAGCTAAATTCACAATGATAATATCTGTATTTTTTACAATTGCATTTTTCTTCGAGAAAAGGGTGTTTAATTAAATTGTGTGATATGACGTGCATTCTTTATTTATTTGTCTAATCATTGTTTCAAGTCATATCATGAGTTCCCACACCATTTAGAAATAATAATAAGCCAATAACTTGTTTATTTATTCTGCAGTTATTTACTTTTTTAAGGTAGCTGACTTTTTTCTTTAAATACACAAATTGGATTTTTAGCTTAATATAAATGTTTAAGAACTACAAAGACTTATTACTTAATGTCTTTGCTAGCTCTATACTTTGGTTTTTTATTGTGAGACATCCATTGGATTATGTAACTGGAAATGGACAAAAATTTCCTTTGTTTTTGAGAATTTCATCTGAGTAAAAACTTGGGCATCGATAAAGCTTGTATGTAATTTGAGGCAAAAACTTTCTCATTTCTTTTGAAGCTAAAAAGAATGGTGATAACAACATCAAATTATTTGAGCTCTTAATATCATTTACATAGAATGGTTACAGAAGCAAGAAAAAGCTCAAGATGTAATTCAAAATTTTGACATACCTTTAACGCTCTTTGAAATGTACTTATAGACAAAAGTGCCAAATCTTGCTGCTCCTCTGCATATCTTGTCAAATAAACATAAACTAACTTTTTGACCTAAAAAACAATACAACAACCTTTTATTAATATGAAACGTTATTATTCTTCTCACATAAACATATAAAACACACAAATTAATTTATTACCTCTCAATTAATCTTTAAAAATTAAATCAATTTTAAAATTTACCTCTAAATTCTTGGAAACCACATTCTTAACAACTGGAGGGAACAAATCTGAAGCATCTTTACCTTTTGCCACCATCTGAAAAAATTTTATTAAAGTTTCATCTTAATTTTTTTAAACAATAAATATTAAGAAGCTATTAATTTGATATTAAGCAATTAAAAATTCCTTCTACTTTCTTAATTATAGTAAACATAAAACCATATATTTAATGTTTTGACAGGAAAAAAATATGACAAATGTGTACACTTATCAAATGTTTTTTAAGTCCCTGATAATAATTTGTTAAAGCTTAATTCTTTTGAAAGCTGTATGAAGTAACCCTTTTCTGAATGGCCTGCATGATTTGGATGCTATGAAATAATAGATTTATTATATATATATATATATACACACACACACATATTAAACTTGATTTGTAAGAATTACCCCAATTATTCTTTTCATAGCCTCCAGTTTGAGTCCATCTTTGTTACTATCAAGCATTGTTTTTAAGTCCTCATGTCTGAAAAAAATTTGAAGCACCATAGATTTTGAAGGTGTACATTAGAAATACATTTCAAAAATAAATGGCTCCTCACAAAACTTGATGCATAATTATTAACGTAATCATTTCAACTTTATTTATAAATAGCCCCAAGAATAAATATTGACAATCGAAACAGTTTTAGCAAAAGCACTTTCTGCTTATTTTCAATATTATTTTGAGGACATGTCAATGGCTAAAACTTTGATGATGTAACTCTAACTGACAACTACTAAAACTTAACCAACATGATGATGTTATTTCATTACCAACATATGGTTAATTCTAAGGTTGTAAAGGTTAACAAGTCACAGCTCAGGACCAGTCCTATTTAATGTGGACATTTTAACAGTAACTTCAATTTGTCGGTATTACTATTACCGTAGATACTCGTTCTAAAGCCGACCTTTTTTGGACAAAATTTTGGGGAAATGTGGGAGGGGGTGGGGGGTGTTGTCTGCTTGAGCGGGTCATAGGTAATATCTGCATGTACAGTCATTGATTATCAGTGTTGTGAGGGAGTGAAGAAGGGTGTGAAGGGAGGTGTCTACTCTCACAGGCTTGTGTTGGTATGTCAAAGTTTGAGTCAAAGCAAGTTGGTTTCCTTTACTTTAATATGAAACACACCACCTCTCTTTTTCTGTCAAGCCCTCTAGCGGGTATTGCTGTCTCCCCTCACCCTCTCTCAATATCAACATTGTCCTTGATTAAACTGAACTAAGGTTGTTAACGATTAACCGGTCCTCAGATCAGGACCGGTCCCTTTAAATCAGGACCGGTCCCTTTAAATCAGGACCGTTTACCGCAACTTCAATTAGCCCGTATTGTCCGGAGTTCGTTTCTATTGTTATCGTTAAGATGCAGAGCAGCATACGAGACTAAACTAACGCGAGCCACTGTGAATTCAATTCGCTTTCTCCATATTTCGATACATAAATAATATACACGTCATCACTATTGGTTTACTTTGCCTACGGCTGTGAAATTATTTTTTTTTTTAATTTTAATTTGCTTGGCTTAGTAGAGAGCTAACACACAGTGGGCGTTTGATGTGAACAACGGTCAAGGCCGCAACAGTTTCTATTTATATTAATGTAATTATAGTCCGTTTCTTATAAAGACAAAGGCAATTATAAAAGCATATGACCCCGTGACCTATCCGCATTCCCTGATAACATTTATACAGAAACTGTTATTTTCTTTTTAAAAATATAATTGTTAGGCGTTAGAAGGAGAGTACTGCAAGCATAGCTCAAACCCTATTTGAACAGAAAAAATGGGGGAAGGGGGGGAACGTGTGCACCGCAAAATTCAATTATTCTGGCGAGTTGACGAATGGAAAAAATATGGTTTTTAAATAAATTCCATTTTATCATCACTGTTTACTCCTTAAGCTTTATAATTTGATTATTATTATTAATTTTCAATTTGCGAGTTGACCGGCATCACACATAAGAGAGCTAAACACGACCTCCCAACGGACGGGGCGAGGTGGGGTGTGAGGCATGGGTTTTTTAAACTAAGGAAAAATACCTCACTAACTTAAACAAACTTTAACGGTCCTATTCTTTAGAACGGTTAATCAAGAGTCCTTAAAATATTGACTATAAAACATCACTGTTTACTTAATTCTTTGGATTTTTTAAAATTCACTGAATTGAGGGCATTGCGGAAAATAGCTGAACACAAGCGGGCGAAGCAGGTTTTGATGCCACAATCAGAAACATTCGACTAACAGTACTACTAACAGAGTGTTTACCGGTCCTCAAATTTGATTTTGGTCTTATATTGACAGTTTTCAAAGGCATTTGACTTAAAATTACTGATTACCACATTGATATAAAATGTTATGTTTTCTGACAAAATTATTTCGTGTGCTTTGGAAAAGGAGCACAGGGCATCAGAGCTGAATACAAGCGGGCAGTGATGTCACATGTTATTTGACACACTCTCTTTGTTGGTTCTCAAAAAATTATGTAAAAATACGGACCATACAGTAAAACTGTCTTTTTTTAAAGGTTAACCAGTCCTCACAAACGAACTGACTTGACAACATTTGCTCACATGCTGTTTGAATACTGCTAATACATAAAATTTAATATTAATCATTACGGTTTACTTCTTTGTAGGAATTTTTTTTAATTCGCTGTTTCGACGGTAGCGTAGCAAAGGTTAACACTAGCGGTTGGTACATAATAGTAATAGGCACTTGGATGTCAAATCAGACAACACGGGGCGAAAATTCGATACTTTCTCTTGTTGGTTCACAAAAATTAAAATAAGTTGAACCGACGGTTAACCTATCTTTTTTTGAATGGTTAACCGATCCTCAAAAACAAGCGGTCTTAACAACCTTAATCTGAACCTATTGCGCCATTTTCATTGACTAGCAAACTCCGAAAGTCAATTTTTTTTTAGGTCCCTGTGAATTTTCAAAGGGATGCTGTGACTTTTTTTGAAAAGAAAAATGTTAATTCACCAATCCTACTGAGGAGGGAGTAAAGTGTAGGAGGGAAGGTGACTCTTCTCACAGGCTTGTGTCGGGATGTCAAAGCAAGTTGGCTTCCTTTGATGTAAAACATCAGACAGCGCCTCTCTTTACTGCCTTCTAGCCAGTATTGCTGGTTCCCCCCACCCCACTCCTCTCAATATCAACAGTGTCCTTAATTATTCTTTGCTTAAAGGCATTTTTCCCTAACTCATAAACTAAGTCAAAATTTTTCAAGTCTTTTACGAACGGGCTTTAGAACGGGTATATAGGGTTGCTTATTAACCCAAGTTAATTTTATGTTGTGCTGCGTCAGAATAGGGGTCAAGTGGCAGCATGCTCGGCTGGCGCAACAAGAATCACGGGTTCAAGTCCCAGTGAAGGCAGGGTCTTGTTCCCAAGATTACAGGGCGTCCCTGAGTCCACCCAGCTCCAAATGGGTATCTGCCATCAGTTGGGGAAGTAAAAGTGGCTCAGAATTGTGCAAGCCACACAATCCCCTTGTATATCATGGCTCTAAAAAACTTGTGAACACTGCTACACTTGCCCCATAAGCCAGCATGGTCTGAAAGGGGAATTTTACTTTACTTTTTACATTAGCATAACAGAGCTAATATGCTAGCGACGGTGACATCAAAGCATTTTCTTAATAGCCTGGTATATAAAATATACATGTCATTACAGTTAGTGGAGTTTCGGCTAGTGAAAGATTTTTTCTTTAAATCGGCTTTACTTTGCGGTATGCTAAATTTTAATACTGAGCATCGGCATCACTTACACAAGTATAGTATAGCAAATCAGCCGACATATTTATAATCGGTAGACAAATAATAAATCTATTTAAATAATTTATTTAAATAAATTTAGATTTTAGAATTAATACACACACAAATAAGCCAGAATCTATTAATGTCGTATTATAATAATATATATGAATATGCGTAATTATACAATATAAAGAAGAGTTTGTTAAAATAGTATTGCGGCTTAATTCTTTCTAAGTGGCTACTGCAAAGAGTGACTAAGACTAGTCATTGCAAAAGTAGCGTATGTCATAACGCTAGCAACATCCAGTCGGATCATCTGCTGCTACGACAAACTTGTGCTACGACAAACTTGTCGTAACGCTAGCAACATCCCGCCGGATTGTCTGCTGTTACGACATGTCATAGCACTTGTTTCCTGACTAGCTACGAAATGTCGTAACCCTAGCAACATCCGGTCGGGTCGTCTGCTGCTACAACAAAATTTTCGTAGCGCTAGCCACATCCTAAATTATCATTAGTTATTTATAATTAATTTTAAAATTAATTATTACTAAATTAATAATACATTCAAAAGAATAAAGACTATTATTAGTAGTATTCTGTTATAGACTATATTAACTACTGTAGTAATATTATAGTAATAGTATAATTAATAATATTTAATTAATTATTACTATATTACTAGTCAACAACCAAATAAAATTTAAGAAAAATTTAGCAAAATTAATGAATTACTGGCATCTTCGTATAACTTATTTAGTTCTGTCCAAAATTTCTTTTAACTCTCAAATATTCTTGGTTTTTCTCCCTTTTTAAAGACTGGTTTAGGTCATGTTAGAAAATTTAAATTATGAAAGCTCCTAATAATATCAACATATTATACACCATTGCATTGAGAATTGAATTGTGTATTAAATGGTTTAATGTAAATTTTAATTTCAAATATTGTCTTTGATTTACAAAAATAAAATTAATTATTATTTTTTTAAATTTTAATGAAAAATTTAAGTTCACACATTCCTTATGAAAGAAGAAAAAAAAAGTGTTTGCTCAATATCTTTATTATTATCATAAAGAAGTGCTATTTCTACAAAACATTTTTAAAATTTCATAGTATTTTATTGACATTTGAATTAATTACATTTTTTTTCAATGTCATATAAAAAAAAATTTTAATCATAAAGTTTTACATTTTCTTACATTATTTTAATTTAACAAATGGGCATGTTATAATAAGTAAATAAATAGTTTTCAACATGAAAAAACATATAAGCAGTGATAATTGTATCCATAAAAGTCTATCAAAACATGTTTATTTACAACAAAACCAATAATTGAAACTTTTTGTTATTGTTTGTGGTACAAGTAAAGACAATTTCTTTCTTCTTGAAAGCATAGAAAAGTGTCACAACCAATGCAGCATACTCTTGTCTTTCTTTCTACTTTATATAGAGCATAGCAATACTTACAGTTCTTTCTATTTTTAGTTGGAACCATTTTTGGCAAAATAGAATGACATGTTTTAGAAATCTGTTTTTCTGCGCTAGGCACAGGAGCATAGTCATCTATATTTGCCAACTGTCGAATTAGCTCAACTGTGAAATCCAGTTGACTAAATGATTTGGAACGCTTTAGAATTTCAAGATCTGGATTTTGCTTTCTCCAGTCTTGAAATAAAATATAACTATTGACTCTCGCAATGTCAATGAAATGAAAAAATAAAGTTTTCCACCACTTATTAGTTTTTCTCAACATATTATATTTATTTAACAGTTGATCACTTTTAGCCACCCCTCCCATACTTATATTATAATCCCTAACTAGAATTGGCTGTTTAATTTTTCTTTTTTCAAAAACACCTTTACATTTATTTCTACGATAAACAATAACATGTTCATTAGCCTTATGAATAGTTGAAACTAATGACACAGTCTTATTATCCTTCCACTGCATGGCTAATATTTCATCCTTTCTAACCCATCTCATATCCCCTCTTTTACAAACTTTTTCCCGTTGTTTAACATTTTTTAATTCTGGTGGAAATCCTTTTCTACTTGAAATTATTGTTCCACATGCTGCTATATCTTTCTTTAGAAGGTCAGTCAGCAATGAAAAACTCGAATAAAAATTATCAAAATATAAAAAGTAACCTTGGTTGATAATAGAAGACACTAATTTCATCACAACCCAATAAGCTAAACCTAAAGTTGCCACATTTCCAGTTTTACCTAATTATATGTCAAAATCATAAGTGTACCCTGAAATGGAATCTGCCAGAACCCACAATTTCATTCCCCACTTAGTTGGTTTATCTCTAATATATTGACGAAATGAGTATCTTCCTTTATTTCTCACCATCCTTTCATCAATAGACACATTACGCCCAGGTTGGTAAAGTTTCATACACTTTCTTCTTATAAAATCAAACAAGAACCGTAACTTACTTAGTTTATCTGTTGTTGATTCTGTATTTCTATTAGAAACTTGTTGTTGATTCTGTATTTCTATTAGAAACTTTTAAAAAGCACATGATTTGTAGAAATCTTGTCCTGGACATAAATTGTCTGGCCCAAAATCCATTGAATAAAGATTTTTTGCTCAAGTAGCTTTTTACATTTGGAGCCTGTACGAGTCCCATGTACATGAGCAAACCCATAAAAGTCAAAAGTTCTTGACTTGTAATGTCAGTCCACCTTTTGAACATAGTGGGTTTGGTTGGTCCCATTGCAGCTGCATTGTCATTGGTATATTTGCAGAGTGTCTCTAGTAGTGCTTCAGTGAAAAACAGTTTGAAAATTGACAGAGGTGTTACATATTTCTTCATCTTGTCTCTAGTTGTCAAATCGGGAAAATGAGCTCCAGGTGGTCGTTCAGGTCTGAAGAAAGGTACTGCCGTGGGTGGTCCATGGTCCAGATCATCATAGCTGAGAAATAAAATTAAATGAATAAATGTTAAAGATAGGCATTAAAACAGTTATATATGCAATTAAAAACATCCAATTTTACAATTTATTAAATATTTTTAACATGCATCAGAAAATCTAATGTCTATTATCACGAAAAAAATAGTATCACTGGAATTAGTGTTATCACTTTCCAGCGTAAACAAACAATTCGCAACTAGTTATAGGTTTAGAAAAAAATGAATAATAAAATAAATTTAACGCAACACTCCTATAGAATTTTTAAAAATATTATTAAAATGAATTTCCTTTGTTGTAATGTCATCTATGTTGTTGAGCCTTCTCGTCCATGAGGGACATCTACCGATCATCGCTGGCGTCTGCACTTCCTCCTAGGACATAGGCCACCTACAAGAACTCTCCAGGCATCTCTATCCTGGGCCATTTTCTCCAGGATCTTCCATTCATGGCCAATCCTCTTGATGTCTGCCTCCAATTCTCGGCGCCAGGTGTTTCTTGGGCGGCCTCTTTTCCGTTTACCCTGTGGGTTCCATTTCAGGGCTTGCCTTGTTGTATTAGAAGCAGGTTTCCTTAGTGTATGACCGATCCACCTCCACCGCTTTTGAAGAATCTCTTCCTCAATGGGCTTCTGTTTAGTCCGCTGCCACAGTTCCTGGTTGCTGATTTTGTCCGGCCAGTGAATTCTGAGAATCCTTCTTAGACAATTGTTAATGAAGGTCTGGATTCTGGTCAGGTTTACAGCCGTTATTCTCCATGTCTCAGCTCCATATAGCAGCACTGGTTTCACCATAGCGTTAAAAATCCTTACTTTTAACTTGCTGCCTAAGTTGTTGGCGACCCAAACATTCTTGAGTTGCTGGAAGGCTGCTCTTGCTTTTCCGATCCTTATTTTGACGTCGGCATCTGTACCACCTTGTATATCCACCATGCTGCCAAGGTAAACAAAACTCTCCACCTCCTGAAGGGCTTCTCCTTCAAGCATGATGGGTATTGTACTGGTGGCATTATATTATCCTATAAAACGTTAATTCAAATTTTATTTATGAAAATGGTCTGATGGGGAAAAAAAATTCACAAAGGAAAACATCTTACCTTCGATAGGCCAAATCTCCAGCGAGTAAAGGATTTATATTTTCCGTATCATCGTCGTTTTCTTCTTCCTCTTCAACAGAATTATCATCTGTACTTGAAAAATAATCTATTTCCTCGCTAGACGAAGAATCTTCTGCCATAGTTGTTAAAATTGCGACCGACTCGTCTCGAGCAAATTTGAAATGAAGTCAAAATGGCGGAAGACGATCGCGTCTCTCGAAAAAAAAAACCAGTCTTGGACAAAAAAATTTTTTAATTTAAATTTAAAATTCATGTTTGAAATCGATTTTTAAAATAATTTTGTCCATTTATATCTACAAAAATATTAAAAATAATATTAAAATTTAAAAAGGTATATAAAAAAATTAAAATGTCGACCAGCAGTGATCGAAAAGTCAATATTATGTCCTTTAAGAGTTAAAAAATATAAATTTAATAAGATCAACGATTGCCAACAACCCCTTAATAAGCCTTAATATTTTCTTTATAAGGGGAGGGGACTCAATGACGATCGGAATTTTTTCTGTTTTTGACCGAGGTCAATACTTCTGAAAAATCATAACTTTTTATACAAGCCTTTTTTTTCAACAAAATAAATTGAAAATTGATTTGGGTTTTAAAATGAATCAAGTACAAAAAATTTGTAACCGCTATAAAGTAACGCCAGAAATAAAGATATAATATGCTTTTTTGTACATTCAGACTAATGATAGTAAAACCCCACACCGCTCGGGCTCGAACACACAACTTGCGTAAAATTGATACCAGTGTCCAGTGTCATCGACAAACTTAACCCGCTTCGTCTCTGATGACAAAGTACACAAATATTCAAAAACTGTGACGTAAAACGCAAACTACCGATGTGGCTGAAAGACCGACTGTAAAATCGCCATGACAGTTGTTGCGTGAATTTACGACATGCACAGAGCGATGCGCGAACGATTATTGAAGTACCTATTAGCAGTACTACTGCAGCATGCTATAAAAAGACAAGGAGATGAGATGGCTTCTGGGGATTAATATTACCCCTCCCACCATGGATACCCTCGCACACTTGTAAAAGCGTATTTTTACACTTCGAATGATAAAATTCAACATCAACTGTTTTATATATACTATAAATAATATAAAAGCCCAGGTCACTCACTGGATGTGGAACGCTGAAGAACGATGTACGACAGTCTACAGCAGTTAGTTGAAAAATCGTGTGGTGATTAGCGCTGTAAAAATATTTAATATGATGACGTCATTGTTTGGTGTGCAACGGTGCGCAAAATACAACCCTTTGTATAAATACTTTGCGTACATTTCAGAAAGTTTAATATTTCGTATTTATAAAAAAAAGGACAAGTTAGTTGGGCTTTTGAAAAAGGTTGGCGCCGTAGGCGCCCTAAAAAAAGTGGGCGCCGCAGTCGCCCCGGCACAATCTAGTATACTATACTTTTACAGAACTTTACTTTTTAAAATCAGACGTGAAAAATCCACTGCTGGCTGGATCTGTGCTAACATCTCCGCCGTCACCACTGCCAGTGGAACTTGGAGGTCGGTCATTTGCATACGATGCTTGGAATCCGTTTCCAGCCATAGTGAAATTGGGATTTTAACACGCGAATATTATTTTACACTTTTTAAATACTTAGACAACAATAAACAAACATATCCACCCCAACGATATCGTCAGCGGAAGTTAATATTAGGGGTCGTCTAAATTCCCGGAAGTCGTACGTTCAACTAGAGGGGCTCCCCTAATTGAAAAAACTAAATAACGAAATATAATATTTTTTTCAGTCAATTAATTAAAATTAAATTCCAAACGCAGAGAGATGGGGGGGGGAGAGAGAGAGAGAGAGAGAGAGAGAGAGAACTCAGCTGAAGCAAAGTATTTCGACCGTTACGTCACGACGCTACCAGTTGCTGGAAAAGAGAGTTCTATAAATTCTAAAAGGATTATAAAAAATGGAAGGTTTTAGGGTTTGGGCTAGGTATAGCTTAGGGGCCGTCCATAAATGACGTCACGCACCTAGGGGGGAGGGGGTCACACTTTTGTGACGATGCGTGACGTGTGGGAGGGAGGGGGTTGAAGAAATGTGACGTCACATCGAAAGGGTAACTTTAAATAAAACTTCCACTGAAATATTTGGTCACTTAAAATTTATTTAATGACTTTTTTTTTTAATTCAGTGCTTTTCAAAGTGCCTGTCGATAGGCTATCAGGCGCCGGTTGGCGTAAGTTAACAAGACACAAAAATTAAATATAATTATTATTCTTAAGTTTGAGAATCCACAAGAGAACATACGAAATTGTAACCCTGCGTCGTTTGATGTTGACATCAAAGCTTTTGTGATGTAACGCCTTCGTTTGGTTCACTCGCGGCAGGAGTCTGCAAACTTTTTTTTTGGTCGGTTATCCCCCCCAAAAAACTGCTACTGGTGAGTTTTACAAACAGGACAAGTGTCTAAAATGATCTGAATAGGATTATATGTAGATATTATAAGTCAAAACGACACCGAATATACATTTGGGCGGTGGGTGGGGGAGGGGAATCTATTTTATACAATAACAAAAGTTTTAAGTTTGATATAGTTTTTCGATTGGTTTTTGGTCAAACGCCTCTGATCATTCTAAATATAATAATAAATGTGTTCATTTAAAATTAGTCAAAAGTATTCACTAACTTTATTGAATGCATCAAATTCTCGACATCGCAATTCGAGAGGAACACAAAATTACTTTCTTCTGAACTCAGTTTTTAAGGCATTTATTTTAAATTTGACAGAAAGGATAATTGATACAGTCAAGTCATGTTGATTAAGATTATTGTCACTTTTGTCAATATAATTGAAAGTAGGTTGGATTGAGATGTCTTCGTATAGTACGTAAATAAGAAATCTAAGTAGATAACAAATTTAACAAATGCATTTTCTGGAAGGAACCGGTTCAATAGTGGGCATATGTTACCATGCGTACACGTACACATAACGTATTTGAATATATCTAGTGGAGTGTAGTGGATGTTACATGTCCCAAATGAGTCTGCATTACCCTTAAAAATTCCCTTTTGACCCCAGATGTTATTTTTAAAAAGTATTATTTTAAAATAACTTTTTTATATAAAAAAGAAGTAATGATTCATAATCAATGCTTAATTTGTATGCATTAAAATAAAATATAATCTAAGGATGTTAAAGCATTTTTTTTTTTTTTTAAATTTTTTTTTTTTTTTTTTGAAGGCCGGTTAAAAAAGTTAAA